>BQNB010053841.1:0-39810 GCA_026074375.1 Tanacetum coccineum | reverse complement strand
GTGGTATTACAAAGGGACTAGTTTTGAAATAGAAGTTATAAGGTTGAGGGGGCATTTCTGCCAAAGCAATTAAATGGTTGAGGGGCCAAACTTGTACACTAGCCAAACTTTTCCCCTGTCCCTCTTGTTTAACCAAATTTCCCGCCCAAAAAACCCCACAACCAAGTCACGGGTTCCCCTCCATGTTTTTACCCTGCAACCCAATTAAACCCTGGATAAACCTTTCCCCCCATCCCACTATCAGCCTAAACACTATAAGATTGCCAACTTGGCAATCCCACCATTTCCCAAGCTTTTCAATGGCTGAGATTGTTCAAAAAGAAGCACAAGATGGAATTAAGGGCCAAGATTAGCTTTTTCTAAGCTCTCACACAACTAAAACAACTCTGGAAGCCCTCACAAAGAAAGCACAACACAAAGACCAAGCAAGTGAAGAATTCGGCTATAAATAGGACCCCAATGTAGCATTGTACAACATCTTAGCATAACTTAGCTTAATTTTAGTTTACTTATCATTTTTAAGTCATATTCAGCTTATTGTAACTTAATTTCAGCATTGTACTCTTTTTAAAAAGTTTAATGAAGATTTGAGGTTTTTAAGTTAAAAAGCAATTGCCAAATTCCAAATTCTAAGTTGTTGAATTGTGTTAATAAGCTCTCACTTAAAGCTTATTTATAAGCTGTTTTTATTAATCAACCTAAAAAAGTTAAGTAGTAACAAGAAAAGTCACAAAAAATCACCCAAAACACCACAGCTTATTTTATGGATGATAAGCCGGATATGGATGGGCTTATGGACTCACTAGCTTGTTAAACACAAGCTAGAGCTTTGTTGATTAAGCTCTAATGAGCAGTAGTAGCCTTGTTTAGAGCTAAGGCTTTGGTAAGTCCTTTTTCCTTCAATTTAAGCTAATTTCCTGCATTTGCTTATTTTTCAGCTTATTTGTGCTTATTTTCTTTTTCAATATGCTTATTCATGCTTATTTATCATGTATGAGTATTTACTTTTGAGACCATTGGCCTTAATCACCCTAAAATCAGCTTAAAAAGCCTTTTTAAGTCTTAAAGGGGTGTTTGGGATAACACCCAAAATGGGTCAAAATGGGTGTGTGATGGGTTATGGTCATCAAGTTAGTTTCATTTAGCTTAATTAGGGCCTAATTAGTAGTTTTAAGCAGAGTCTATGCTTTAAAACTCAAAAGCCAAGCTTAATTTAGCTAAGTTGTGAATTTGTGGTAATCTTCTTTTTTAAGTAGCTTATTTTTTATCATTAGCTTAAATTAGTCTTAAACCTGCATTTTTCTTGTGCAATTTGAGAAGTTGTAATCCTATAAGAGTGCCTGCATTTGTTGTCTTGGGTATACAATACTTTGTCCAAAATTTGGTCAAGTTTTTAAGTTAATGCTGCCACTTTTTGATTTCAATTTTCAGCTTTTAAAACAAGCTTTTAGCTTATGGATCTTTGAGCACAAGCTCACTAGGAGCTTGTCTTTGTCTGTCTTAGCTTAATTTTCAAGCTTGGGCTTATTTGGGTACTTATTTAAATGGCTGCAATTAGCCCTTGGGTCTGCCATTTAAGGCTCCCCTGGTGCTAAACAGCCACTTGGCAGCATTTTGTCTTGGCTTATTTAAGCTGGAAAGCTTAAGCTCTCTACATTTTTAGAAAGCCTATAAGCTCTTTAATAAGCCCCCAAAAGCCCAAACCTTAAGACACCCTCTAGGTGGCTTATTTTTAAGCCAAAAGTAGGCTTTTGATTGTTTTCCAAACAGCCTTAAGATCAAAAGCTTATTTGGCTTATTTGAGCCTATAGCTTATTGCATTTGCTCATTTCTTGTTGCATTAGGTGTATTAGGTTAGTTTAAATAGGTTTTTAGGATTCTTAGCTTATTTTGAGCTTATTAGAACTTATTTTCAAATCTGTCAAAGCCAAAAAGGCTCCCCTGGTGCAAAAGCCAAAGTTCAAGTCCATTTTTCTTAGCTTATTTGTGTTAAACAGTTTAATTTCTTGGCTTTTCTAGAAAGCTCATAAGCTCTTTTACAAGCCCTAGGAGTCTCAAGCATTAGGACCCTCCCTAGATTGCTTATTTATAAGCCTAAAGTGTCTTAAAGGGCTGTTTGGCTTTGTTTTTGCCCTGGTGCAAAACAGCCAATTGACATCCTTTTTTCTTGGCTTATTTATGATTAAATCTTTAATCTTTTTGCACTTTTAGGAATATTATAAGCTAATCTTTAAGACCCTGCAAACTTTAAGCTTAGGACCCCCTTTTGAGTGCTTAAAAATAAGCCTCAAGGTGCCCCTTTGTCTGTTTTGCACTCATACTTGTGTCAGTAGTTTATTAAGCTTTTTACAGCTTAATTCCCTTTCTAATTTGCTTATTTAGGTTAGCTTTAGCTTATTAGGTGTTAGCTTAATCTTATTTTATAGCTTGTTTGCTTTTGTAGCTTCTTAAATCAAAATCAAAAGAAAAAAAATAAGCCGTTAAGCTTAAAAACCCATATGTCTGTTTGTTTTAGCTTTTTCAGGGCTTATTTGTAGCTTTTATAAAAAAGTGTTTTTTTTAAGGTTTCAGTTGCAAAAATCGGCTGTATTTCTGTTTGTATTCAAAGTTGTAAAAAAAAATTTCTAAGAAAATAAAATATAAGGGGAAATGTGGTAGTCATGGGTGAGCTAGGGCTCGAAACCCCGACCTCACACCTCTACCCTTTATAAACACCACCCCCCCCCACCCCACACTCTACGCTGTGCTATCAAATAGCTCATTCTGGTTAGAGTGTTTGTTTAAAATATATAAGCTTTTTGCCATTAAGCTTATATCCTTTCGGGGCTTTATCTAGTTATCGAGATAAGCTGGATTTTGATTCTTTTTTCCTAGGATTGTCTCGCCTATATTTTAATTTCTGTAATTTTTTCTATTTTGTGTAATTTTTCTAGAATTTTTTATAAACGTTTAGTATTTTTTATAATTTATTTTGTTTAAAAACTTTAAAAAATCATAAAAAATAAAATAAAAGTCAGAAAAATATAAACTTTTTTTAAAAAATTTTCTTTTGTCATATAGTTTCTAGGAAAAATAGTTGTTTTCTTGTAGGGTCATTTTTACAAAATTTCACTTTTTAAAGAACGGGATTCGTCCCCGTTTTTGGTCCAAACGAACTCCGTTTTTAGTCTAGTTTTTTTTAAACTTCGTTTTTAGTCAAGTAGAATCTATTTTTAGTTTAAACATTGTTCTAGGGTTAAAATTGCAAAATTTAGGTTTTTGACCCTCGTTTTTCGTGCCCGTTTTAGGTTTTAAGTTATATAGCTTTCGTTTTTAGGTTTTATTTAATCGTTTTTGCATATTTAACTTGTAGAAATAGAAAACCAATCATAATCTTGTAATATTCAAACATCGATTATCAATTCGTCATTCGATTTTCCATTCAAGCCTCGTTGGGACTTAACGACCCGGGAACTCATACTTCCGGTTACATATATATTTTATTTAGTGAATTTTGACTTCTTGCCTTGGTCAAAGGCAATTGGTTGAGTGTTTGCTTATATATTATATATATATATTATTGACCAATCAGGTCACTAAGTCATTTTTACAAGTTTTCTCTTAGCTGTTTTTACTTGTTTTTAAAAAGTTTTTAGTGTTAAATCTAATTTTTATGTGTTTGCTAAAGATTCTTCAATTCTGTGTTTTTAAACATCCTTCAAACTACTTAAATGAAAACTTTGCTTTAAAAGGGTTTTAAAAGCCTTGCTCATGTCTTATTTGATCTTAATGCAGTAGTAATAGAGTTGGAAATGTATGCTTTAGTTTTGTGGTTTTGGCTCTCAACCTGTCATAGTTGTTAAGTGTATTTTCTTTAAAAAACTATCTTTTTCTTTTTACTTTTTCATTGCTTGTTTGTTATTAAAAAAGCTAATTCTTGTTCCAACTAATTGCAAACGTGGTTCCAAACTCCATCTGTTTGTGCTATTTAGCTTTTTGCATTTGCTTGTTTAAGCTTAATTTAACCTTTAAAATGTGCAAAAATCTGTTTATCTACTCAGCATGCACTGAGTGTGAGAGCCCCTTTTCCTTTGCATTTTTTCATAGCCCCGCTTATTTCAAACTCCTTTTTCTTTTCAGTTATTTGTAGCTTATTGGACAGGCTTTAAGCTAGTTCAAGCCCCAATCCCATAAGGATCTATTTTGTTGCTTATTTTTAAGCTCCAAAGTGCCCCTTAGGCTGTTGATTTCTAGTTTTTGGCCCTTAGCTTATTTGAGCTTTTTAGCTTATCTGTCTGTTTTCCTTGGCTTATTCTTGTTTGTAGTTTCTTATTAGGTTAGGTTTTAGCCTATTCTTAGCTTATTTAGTTTAGCATTGTGCTTATTTGTCCAGATAAGCCAAACTGTTAAGCCCTTGTATGCCTTAGTTAAAAAAACCTTTTTGTCATTTTAGCTTAGTTTAGCTTATCTTAGTTGCTTATTTTTATTACATAGAGCTTATTAGGGATAGCTTTGTGATAGTTGTTAGCTTAGTTGCTTTTTCTCTAGCTTATTGTGTCTAAAATAAGCAATTAGTTTTGCCTCTTTTAAGTTTTAGCCTTATTAGCATTTGTCATCTTTTCATAGCTTATTTCTGTGCTTATTTTTGAGTTTTAGAAAAAGTGCTTTTACAAAAGTTGCTTATTTTTTGCTTATCTAAAAAGTTGTAAAAATTTTTTTAGCAAAACAAAAATGCTTGGGAAAGGGGAAGTCAAGGGTGAGCCAGGGCTCGAACCCCTGACCTCTACCCTCTCAACCAAGCATTTAACACACACCTCCACTACCACTCGCCCTTGGGACTTTTTCATTTAAACTTTGCACATTCAAATACTTACCCCCTTTTTCATTTCCTTTTCTTATATTCACTTCGTAGCTTATTTTAAGCTTATCCGAGCTTATTCGATAAGCTGGCTTATCCGGCTTATTTTTCTTAGGATCCTTACAACATTTAGGACTTTTGCCAATTTTTACAGATTTTTCCCATTATGTTTAGTATTTTTAATTAATTTTTTTTATTAAAACAATATTTAAATCATAAAAAATTATTAAAAATCAAAAAAATAAAATTCTTTTTTTCAAAATTTTCTTTTATCATGTAGGGCCTAGGAAAAATAAATTTGCATCCGTAGGGTTATTTTTGCAAAATTTTGTTTTTTAAAGAACGAGATTAGAATCCCGTTCTCGTTTTCTTCGTTTTTCAACTTTACAAGCTCTCGTTTTTGGATTTTCTTTAACTTTTCTTATAAATTAGTCATTTAGGATTAGGAAAACTTAAAAAATCATTTTAGGGTTTAGGATTTCCTTTTATGCCTTATTTATGCTTCCCATAGATTTTTAAGTTATTTAATTGCCTTTTTATGCTTTCCCGTAGTTTTAAGTTTGAATTCTCGTGCCTTTGCTTGTTTTTCCCGTAGTTTTTAAGTTTTCCCGTTGCCTTTTTATGTTTTTCCCGTAGATTTAGAAAACCCATTATAACTTTGTTATTCAAGCATCCAAAAGGCAAACCAATAACGTGACCGTCAATTTCACGCCTCGTTGGGGATAAACAACCCGGGAATCGCATGCTTCCCGGTTTACTACAATTGAATTTGATTGATATTTTTGATTCTTATTATATATTATATTATATATTTAATATATAGTAAAGGG
The DNA here is from genome assembly GCA_026074375.1 of Tanacetum coccineum. Taxonomy (NCBI): domain Eukaryota; kingdom Viridiplantae; phylum Streptophyta; class Magnoliopsida; order Asterales; family Asteraceae; genus Tanacetum; species Tanacetum coccineum. The sequence goes on along the minus strand of BQNB010053841.1, from coordinate 34,143 downwards.
TTGAATTTATCGTTGTCAATTACTGTTCTGGCATCCTATACGCCGTATCCATCAAGGAAGATACGCCGTATTTGTGCCTGCACTTCACAAAATACCACGAAGGAATAAAGATCAATACGCCGTATCCAGAAGGAGTCTATACGCCGTATTCAATTTAAAGTAATAAAATATTCTGAAAGATATCAAACGTGGTCCTTACTCCAAGTAACCCTCGATACGCCGTATCCAAGTCACTCGATACGCCGTATCGACCAAATTCCAGACCTTATAAATAGAATCACAAATAATGACCTATCTTTGCCTTTAAATTAGTAAGCTTAGTTGGACCGGTAGGTGACCCTTAGGATCAACGAGTACGTTCTTAATCAATTGGTAAAGACTTGGCCAGTGGACTACTAGTATATAAATTGCCATTAAGCAGTAAGTGGGTAAAGTCTCCATGAGCCAGGGTTTAACAAGATCACCATTGCTTTAATCCCTAAGATATATTATAATCAGCAAATAGGATGCTTTATGCGGATGCGTTTCATTGTGACAGGATTCTACGTGTCTAGGTCTTAGGAAGAAGTAACGCCTAAGTCTTAAGAATGATATGACGCCTCGAGATAAGTATTCATTGCACTAAATAAACAAACCAACGTTCTAATTGGATTAATCATGGTTAATACAGTTTTCTTATATTTGGCTAGACCGCTCTTCTGTCTTTTGTTTGTCTGCTTGCGTGTGTTATTGTGTCTTAAGTAGATCTAAGTCACCACAAACCTGTGCCAGTCTCTCAGACTAAAACCCTCCTTATCCGTTAGAATTAGGATTAACATAGGTTTAACATATAATAGAATTAACATAGTTTAAATTAACTTAGTTTAGTTAACCAAAATATTGATAAAATAAAAGATTAGTTCTCGCTCTTAGTGATCGACACCTTACTTACCATGAAACTCCATCTGACCGGGTACACTACCCGTTAACGTGTTGTTTTAGGTTAAGTTGGCAAAATATAAATTTAAAACTTGAACTATCATAAAATACACCTACACGACGACACTATATCAAGTTTTTGGCGCCGTTGTCAGGGAGTGAAATTTTAATCTTGAATTTTATTTAATATTTTGGTTTTTAACATTAGATTAGATCTAACCCCTAAGATTAGTGTAATTTAGATTAATTAGTGTAATTTAGATTAGTGTAAGATTCTGTAAAATTCTGTTGAGAATTAAACTTACCACACTTAGTGCTGCCAAGGGAAGAATTTATACTCCGCAGCTTAGTTTGGTACCAAAGGCAGAGTTGAAAGTTAGTCCTTTGCTGGAATTACTAGTACTGCCCTAAAAAATTGTAAAAACTTAACACTGCTGATGGAAGAATACAACTGCTGAAGAGATAAAGACGTGTGATATGATTTGTATTAGTTTATTTTGTGTATATCTTATATTATTAGAAAGATTCGTATAAGATAAATATTTAGAAGATTTGTAGTTATCTTGTAAAGGACTCCTTGAAGTATAAAAGGAGGTCCTAGGTTATTGAGTCAGAAAGACTAACACATTATGTTTTGCTTCAAGGTTGTAAACCCCAGTACTAGATAGAGTACTCGTATTATTGATCTTAATAATATTGAAGCTTTTTGTTACATCTTTGTTCAATCATATTTACTGTTACATTTATATTTCTTCTAAGTATTGAAGAGTAGATTCCGCATACTCTTTAATATACACACAAAGTTTCTACCATAGTTATTTTGGATTTATCCAAGGTAACATACACTTTACAAGCTAAAGAATCGATCATAGTTTGGGATCCACAAGTGGTATCAGAGCTTGTGCTTTGAGAAACTTTGATCTAGAAGAAACAGTCTAGAAGAACTCTTTACTCAACAAGAAGAGATGGAACTAGAAACTACACAAACCAGTACCACTGCAAAGCTACCCATGCTTAAGCAGGGTGAATATGAAATGTGGAAGTTAAGAATTGAGCAATACTTTCAAGTACAAGACTATGCTCTATGGGATGTCATAGAAAATGGAAACTGTTTCAAACCAGCAGCTCAAACCACAACAAATGCTGATGATTCCTCAACTACATTAATACCAGGTCCTGTAACTGCTGATGAAAAGACTTAAAAGGAAGGAATGTGTTAAAGGCAAAGCAGTAATGGTTACTAATGTGGCACTTCCAAATGAATCATCTACAGACTTTTAACAGTACAAGGATGCAAGACTTTGTTGCTGCTAATACAACAAGATTTTGGTGTAATAGATGCCACAAGAAGACTCGAAGACTCTTCTAAACTAAATGTATGAGAACTTTAGTGCTCCAAGCACAGAGTCTTTTGACTATATTTTTAATAAGCTTCAGAAGATTATAAGTCAGCTGGCTATTCTGGGTGAAAATATTTCACAAGAAGATCTCAATTTGAAATCTTTGAGAAGTCTGCCTTCTGAGTGAAATACTCATGTTGTGGTCTGGAGAAATAAATCTAATCTAGACACAATGAGCTTTGATGACCTCTACAACAATTTTAAGATTGTTAAACAAGAAGTTAAAGGAACTGCAAACTCAAGCTCAAGCTCAAGTTCTCAGAACATGAACTCCTAGCCGTACTAATGAAGTTAATACGGCTTATGGAGTTAGTACTGCTAATACTCAAGTGAGCACTGCTAGTGCTCAAGTTAGTACTGCTAACTTAAGTAATGACACTATTTATGCATTTTTTGCCAGTCAACCAAACGGGTCTCAACTGATTGAGTACATTGAACAAAATCCATGAAGATGACAAAGAAGCAGATTGATTTTGAAGTGGGCAGTTAGCATTGCTAAGCAATGTAGGACAAAAGGTTCTTTCCAGAAAAACTGGTAAAAAGATCACTATCAATGGAAGTGACATAGCTGGATATGACAAGTCCAAGGTAGAGTGTTTCAACTGCCACAAGTTAGGACACTTTGCAAGGGAGTGCAGAGGACCTAGGAACCAAGATAGCAGGAACTGGAATGAAGACAGCTCTAGAAAGACTGTAAATATAGAAGAAATTTCTTCCAAAGCCATGTTGGCTATTGATGGAGCTGGTTTTGACTGGAGCTTTATGGCAGATAAAGAAGTCCCTATAGATATGGCTCTTATGACTTCTTCAGACTTTGAGGTACATAATGATAAAACTTGTTCAAAAACCTGTCTAAAAAGCTTTGAAAATCTTAAAACTCAACTTGGTGATTTAAGAATAGAGTTTAACAAATCTGAGTCAATCTAGCTACTTATAAAAGAGGGTTAGCATCTGTAGAAGAACAAATTGTCTTTTACAAAAAAAATGAGGTTTTATTTTGTGAGCAACATGCTGTTCTAAAAAGAGATATCTCATATAAAGACTCAGAAATTAGTGTGCTTAAAAATGAGTTAGAAAAGCTTAAGCAAGAAAAAGAAAGCAATCAACTTAAGATTGAAAAATTGGATAATGCTTCTAAGAGTCTAGACAAATTAATAAGGAGTCAGATACCTGATAAAAGTAGAAAGGGTTTAGGGTTTGTAAGCTATAATGTTGTTCCACCTCCTCCTACGAGAATATTTTTACCCCCAAACCTTGATTTGTCCAACTCTGGTTTAGAGGAGTTCCAACAGCCTGAGTTTAAAGGCTATAGACCTAAGACTATTAAGAGTGTTAGTGAAGTTATTTCTAATGAGGTTAGGGAAATTCCTGATGCCTCATTGGTTGAGGAGTTGGTGTCAAATGATAAGTTAGAGAAGAAAATTGTTTCTCCTACTAAGATAGAATTTGTTAGACCTAAACAACAAGAAAAACCAATTAAGTATGCTGAAATGTACAGGTCACAAGGTCCTAGGAGAAATCAAAGAAACTGGAATAATCAGAAGTCCCAACAGCTAGGAAGTAACTTTGTGATGTACAATAAAGCTTGTTTTGTCTGTGGAAGTTTTGACCATGTGCAGGCTAACTGCAATTACCATCAAAGAAAAAGGGTGGTATCTGGGAATAATTATACAAGGGTGAATTACAATTATTCTGCTAAAAAGGCTCATCCTAGTGCACACAAAAACATGGCTCCAAGAGCAGTTTTAATGAAAACTGGCCTAAGACCACTTAATACTGCTAGGCCTGTTAATACTGCTCATCACAAAACTACAGTTCATAGTGCTAAACCAATGTCACGTTTTTCTAAATCAGCACAATCAACTGTAAAGAGGCGCTATCAAATAAAAACAGCATTAACTAACAAAAATTTTAGCCAAAAAGTTAATACTGCTAAGGGAAGTTTTTATACTGCTAGGCCAAAAGCAGTTAACACTGCTAGGCCAAAAGCGGTTAATACTGCTAGGCCAAATTCAGCAGTAGTTAATGATGTCAGGGCAAAATCAGTGAATGAGTGTTTAATGCCTCAGCATGTTTGGGTATGGAGACCCTACCAAACTAAATAGTGCAATCAATTCTTTCAAAGAGACTAACTATATGCTGCACGAGTGCATAAATCCCAAGTTAGTGATGGCTTGGGTCCCCAAAGGAAACTAATTTCCTTATTTTTATGTGCAGGGTCATCCACAAAAGGTACAAGAAGATCAAGGATATGTTGACAGTGGATGCTCTAGGCACATGACAGGAAACATGTCCTATCTCTCAGATTTCAAGGAATTCAATGGAGGATATGTTACCTTTGGGAGAGGAGCAAATGGTGGCAAAATTACTGATGGATGTTAAGAGTGCTTTTCTTTATGGAAGGATTGAAGAGGAGGTATATGTGTGTCAACCTCCAGGGTTTGAAGATCCTGACCATCCTGACAAGGTCTACAAAGTGGTGAAAGCACTTTATGGTTTGCCTCAAGCTCCAAGATCCTGGTATGAAACCTTAGCCAAGTATCTATTGGGCAATGGGTTTCACAAAGGAAAGATAGATCAGACCTTATTTATCAAGAGGCAAAAAGGAGATATTTTGCTTATACATGTCTATGTTGATGACATTATCTTTGGCTCTACCAAGAAGGAGTTGTGTATTGAATTTGAGAAGCTGATGAAAGATAAGTTTCAGATGAGTTCTATGGGAGAACTTACTTTCTTCTTAGGGTTGCAAGTAAAGCATAAAGAAGATGGAATATTTATCAGCCAGGATAAATATGTTGCTGAGATTTTGAGAAAGTTTAATTTCTCAGATGTGAAGTCTGCTAGCACTCGAGTAGATATAGAGAAGACTTTGGTCAAGGATGCAGATGGTGATGATGTAGATGTGCATCTCTACAAATCCATGATTGGATCATTGATGTATCTTACAGCATCTAGACCAGACATTATGTATGCAGTTTGTGTATGTGCCAGATTTCAAGTCACACTTAAGGTTTCACACCTACATGCTGTCAAAAGACTTTTTAGATACCTTAAAGGTCAACCTAAATTGGGCCTTTGGTATCCTAGAGATACTCCATTTGAATTGGTAGCATATACTGATAGTGACTATGCTGGAGCAAGTTTGGATAGGAAGTCTACAACTAGGGGTTGTCAGTTTCTAGGAAGCAGATTGATATCATGGTAGTGCAAGAAGCAAACTGTGGTTGCCACTTCTACAACTGAAGTTGAATATGTGGCTGCTGCTAGTTGTTGTGGACAAGTACTCTGGATTCAAAATCAAATGTTGGATTATGGGTATAATTTTATGCACACTATGATCTATATTGACAATAACAATACTATATGTGTTATTGAGAATCCTGTTTATCATTCTAAAATAAAACATATTGAGATTAGACATCATTTTATAAGAGACTGCAATGCTAAAAAGTTAATTCAAATGGTTAAAATACATACAGATAATAATTTGCAAGATTTTACTTACACAAGATTTGATGTTTGGAAAGTTTTCATACTTGGTTGCAAGTTTGAATGCAAAATCCTTAAAGTCTAAATCTCTTTGTGTTTTTGTAAAGTTTTGTAAAGGATTAGTACTATTAGTTATGTCAATTAGTACTACTTGGTATAATGTTAATACCGTTAGTCAAAATTAATTATGTCAAGAAGCAAATGGCTTGGATTATGTTGTCTTGGTTTTGGACTAACATCTGCAGGTTAAGCAAAGAAGTATGGTAGGATTTGGTGAGATGATACAGTATAACCTCACACTGGTCTTAGGGTATTTTTAGAATACTCATGCACTAATCTTAGGACCATGCCCACTGGTGAAAAGGTTTTCCATGTGATGAATATCTTTCTTGTATTGATATGAACTTGGAACTCCTGAGGTACCTAATATCTCTAAGGATATTTCTCACTCTCTTTGAATACTTTGTGGGAAGTCTTAAGGTTAACTTTGGATGAAATGGGTTAAAACTAGTATTTTGGTTTGGTTAACAGTTCTTAACTTTTATTCATGAATTATGCATAAATATGGATCCTCATGAATTCTCACATGTCTATCTAGTCTTTTCTAGTGTGCTTGTGATGAATAGAGGCATGTTGTTGTATAGTTATTAAAGAAAGGGTTAATACTGTTAAGACTAATTTATAGTACTGCAGCTTAGCAAAAATTTAATACTCTGCTAAGACAAATATTAATACTCGCTAATACTCGCTGGTTACCGTTAATTCAGTTTGGGCAATAACCGTTTCTCATTAATTAATTATAGACGTTGAGATATTTTTGTCACTTACTATGCTTATATATTTCTTAAATTGGATTATTCTTGATCTTTCTTTAATTTTATCAGATTTCTTCACAATAAAGAAACGATTTATTCAGTCGGTCCAATCTAAAATCTTAAGTGATAACTATATAATCTCAATTGTTTTTGCCCAATCATAACTCATTCTCTAATGATCATAAACCCAAAATCCTAATCATAACTCATTCTCTAATGGCGAATTTGGAATTCTGCGACAAACACAACATGGTTGCTTATCTAAAGAAACCAACTGGGAGTGAAGGATTCCAAGAGATAGTAGATGTTAGCCTCAAAATATTAAGTCGAACAAGGAAACTCGGTCTTTATTTATTAGTCGTTGTAATTGGCTAGAAAGGGAGTCGGGCTCGTGATTTAATCTAATATTGTATATGTTAGCCTCAAAACCCGAGCCGACCCAACAACACTACACCTAGGCGTCACCCTAGGTTAGTAAGAAACTATAAATACCCCTCTCCATCCCATGGAGAGGGGGTTGGTCATTTGTATTTTTCATTTTGTGCAAGTAATCTTCCATACTCTCTCTCTCTCTAAAATTCTTTCTTTCTTCTATCTCTTTTCTTATGGTTTCTTATCATTGATTCATACCTATTTGTATGGAAGTGAAATGATATTATAGGTACCGACATTTGGTATCAAGAGCCAAGGGGTTACCGAGTTGTGTTCGTGTGGTTTAGCATTTTTTTTTGTTCGAAATTTTTTTTCATTTAAAAGTGATTTTAATCTTTCTTTCCATTCAAGGTTTTATCTTGTCTAAGGATTATAAGGTATTAAGATTCATTTTTAAATTTGTTAGTTTTGATTTTTTGTGTTTTTATCATTCTCGGTAAAATTTGAAAAAAAGGACACCGAGTTTGTTATTTAGATAAAATAGTACACCGAATTTGAGTAATATTCCGAGTTTGAAAACAAATTCTACCGAAAAAATAGTATCACCGAATTTGTGATTATTCCGAATTTGATAAACAAGCCTTATCGAATCTGTGTCTTATAATCATTATTCCGAATTTTGTAATAGTGCACACATTTTTCGGTTTTATCGAAAAGTGTGTTCTAGGATTTCATTTCATTCTCGGTAATTCGCATAAGAGTTGTAATAGTGCACACATTTTTCGGTTTTATCGAAAAGTGTGTTTTAGGATTTCATTTCATTCTCGGAAGTTAGCATAAAAGTTGTAATAGCTACACAATTTCTCGGTTTTATCGAGTTTTGTGTTAGGAGAGTTATTATCGGATTTTGTAATAGGCACATTGTTAGAAAATTTCCATTTTGTAACTTGTCGAATTTGCTACGACGACTTGTCCGAGAAATTTGTCCGACAAATTCTACCGAGTTTTGCTTTGTCCGAGAAACCTTCCGAGTTTGCTCTATCCAATATCTTACCGAGTTTGTTACCGAATTTGCTTTACCGATTTTGTTACCGAATTTGTTACCAAATTTGGTACCGGATTTGTTTAATATTTGTTAAATCGAATCGTAACATTCAAAGACAAAACCACAACACAAATTTTTCTCTTAAGATCTTAAATCATTTTCAATTCATAAATTTCACTTATCATTCTCATGACAACTCACAATCTAAACTTCCACAACAGACAGTCAATTGAATAAACAACATATGACTGCTGGATCAAGGGATCGTCCACCAATGCTTGCAATAGGACGATATGCACTATGGCGTTCACGGTTCTTACGATCATTGATACAAGAACCAAAATGGTGATGCCTTAAGGGAAAGTGCATTCTCGAAGGTCAATACACTTGCAACGATTGTCACAACACAGCTTGTTTCCTGCAACAAAGGATTATCAGCAGAGTTCTTGAACAAACAACAGTCGAGATAGTTATGAATATGACTCCTGAAAATAGAGCTCATTTTGAATCGAACAAAGAAGCGATTCATTGTTTTTTTGTATTGACTGGAATTGAAGATGAAAATATACTCACTGTTGATGCATGGTCCAGATAGCTCTAGAAATGTGAGGAAGCCATTAAAAGGCTTACAACATGGTTGAATTCAACTCAATATTCAAGATGTTAAGACAATTACGTGAGATTTCAAGTGGAGCAATAGTAGTTGAAAGATGACTATTGATTCACCTACTCACGATGAGAGAAACAATTGAGTCTTACTACACAAGATTCTACAAGATGTATGAATGTGAATGACCAGAAACATTTGAACAGTTGCCTACGAATGCCTCAACGTCAATTTCTTTTCCTTCAACTACTTCAACCAGATTGTTGTGTCTAAGATTTGTAACAATGTCAAAGCAAAACAAATGTTGTATGAGGTTTCATACCATAAGTCTTTGACATTCTTAAAACAATACCAAGGAAGTTATGAACTCGTCTGCTGAAAAGATATGGCCAGAATGACTACCCATTAGCACTTGTTGCTACTGCTCAAACACTTCAAGATACTCTTATTACACAAACATCAAAATCCTTGGAACAAATTTATAAAGAACCACCATCAGAAAGCTTATTACTTCATACATAGATTCTGCAAGTGCATGCAAGATACAAACGGTTTAAAGAGATAGCCAAACCAATCACACCACCATCTGAGGTCAGATTCTGAAGAAGACTAGTGATCATGAACACACGCTCAGATAGATAAAAGACATGCAGGAAAAATTTGGCTCTCATTGCAAAAGTAACTTCAAGTACTCTGATAAACCTAGCCTAAAACGAATCTGAACTTCTTAAAACCAGAAACAGATTTAAGCTCTATGGGATTGAAGACATGTCTACTCCAGCAGGTAGAGGTACAATGTAGTTGTAGCAGTACGAGTACATGGACGGTTTGGTGAGATCAGTGGCTGTGAATGTTGTTGGGGCTAGGGAAACTGTAGGCTGGGTCTACTAGTTAAGTAGTGCTAATAGTCAGGGATACAGCGTGTTTTAACTACAAGATATTTGAGTCATTATGCTAAGGAATGCAGAAAGCCATAATAGGTTAAAGGTACTACACGTTTATCACAAGGAAAAGAATGTTGTTGTGGTAAACAAGCTGAGGAAAGGTGTTCAACTTCAAGCAGAGCAATCGTGACTGGCTAGTAGACACGGTGATGAAGAGATTGTATGAACAAGGTAGGTTGGAAAAGACATTACAGTTAACCATCGCCAAAGATATCAAGTAGGTTTCTAATGCAGACTTAGGCACAGAGCTGCACGTCATTCGGAACAGGTACTATAAGTTACTGACGATTAATGTGTTTGCCTAGAGACTGTACAACATTTTGACCAGTTATTGTATCCATTTATAACACATTGTGCCCAGTAGAACACGGTGTGATTAGTAATGTCACTCCTGGACTCACGTGATGGATATGTGTGATAATGATATTAGGTGCCCAAAAAATGATGTAGAATATCGATGTATGGAGTTTTATTATGTATGCTTACTTTCTAATTTTAATTGCTTAGAGTATTTAAAGCTTGATGGTCGGATGGAAAATAAAAAGATTCATAAATGCATGTGTAAAGTAAGCAAATGCACATTGACTCAAGAGTAGAACTGAGTGCAAATGTATTCTTGCGGAGGAAACTAGTAGGAACTCTAGGAGTAATTTATCAGTATTCGGGATATGTTGCTTAGTTGCACTTCAAATAATACAGGACTGGTTTCGAGAGGTTTAAAGGTCCTTTAATGATCGCTACAGTTGGACTTATGACAAATTCTTAACCGAAAGGTTAATGAAAACTCTAGGTCTATTAGCTCAAATAGAAACCGACTGTGAAAGAAAGTTTAAAAGTTAAAGCCTATGAAATTTCAGTTGTCAAAGAGAAACATGATGAGTTAGTCAAACAGAGTCTTTTAACCAAGTCACATTACGAAGGTCTTGTCAAGGAGAAAACAAAGGTAATAAACGGATTTTAAAGCGTAAGGTTAGAAGGAAAAATGATATTGACAATATGAATTCAATGGAAAAACCAGTTAAAGTTTTTGAATGAAATTGTTTAAAAACGGAGTCAATCAATCCAAACCATTCATATGTTAGCACCAGAGTGCCCTCATTTATGTTCGTATCTTCGCTACTAATTTTAGTCGCACTATCCCGATAGACAGTACCTTGAGACTAGGTTAGTGGTCAGACTCATGAGAGCATCATGCGCTCGCAAGAAACTAATGCAAAATTTCCAAATCTATTTACTACTTGCATTAAGATCATAAAGTCACGTGCAAAGGCTTTTAAAACCCTTTTAAAGCAAAGTTTTCATTTAAGTAGTTTGAAGGATGTTTAAAAACACAGAATTGAAGAATCTTTAGCAAACACATAAAAATTAGATTTAACACTAAAAACTTTTTAAAAACAAGTAAAAACAGCTAAGAGAAGACTTGTAAAAATGACTTAGTGACCCCAAAAACATTTTATACTAATATTGACCCGTTTTGGGTCTTATCCCAAACACCCCCTTAAATTGACAGAAAGCAATTTTAACTTCAAAACAGATTATAAAAGCTTTTGCAAACTGGAAATAAATTTAGCATCAACAATTTCAAGGTCAAATGAGCAATAAAAGTACAGAAATAAGCACATAGCAACAAGCACTTAGAACCAGCAGTTAAGTAAGGTAAATGGGCAATTTTGCATAAAACTTGAATTTTCATAAAAAAAAGAGTAAAAGCTTACAAGACTTAAGAGTTAAAAACAACAGAATTTAAAATACATTAAAACTTTAAAAAACATTAAAATTAAATTACTCTATCCTACTCCTAGTTAACTTGTTTCTTGTGTCTTCTTTCTTTATATAGGCTGTGTGTGTTCTTCAAAGCGTGCTTGTTGTGCTTTTTGTGAGAACCATCATTCATACAATATTAATCATTGTTATGCGATCCACTGACCAATCTCTATCCTGCAAACAGACTCGTCCTCGATCGGGGAAGAGACTTTGCTCTTGATAACGAGAGCTCGATCAAAATTGAATAAAGAACTTAGTGAAACTCTTGACTACACAAAGTTTTAAACAGTCTTTATGAAAATTTTATTGAGACCGCCACAACCACAGAGTCCATCCTCAGCATTTTATGATAATTCAGGTTAGCTGTCAGCCGCATCAATGAAATACACGAATAGGCCAACTGTACTAGAGTTTGTGTCTTAATAGGACTCCATTTGCTCAAGCATAAAGCAGAAGAGACAAATTTTTTCAAAAAAACATAGTTTTCTAGTACTCTCTGTGCAAATCAATACCCCTTCTTCTATAGCCCCAATCTTTAGAATAATGTCATGTAGGCAAAAGTTGAACAAGAGGTGCTAATGTAGGTGGGAGATGTCATGACGAATATAACATTAATCATCTGAAGAAATTGTCGAAGAGGGATCAAGCATGGGTTTAGGCTAATACAATCAAAATGACCCTTCTTCATCTTAGTAACCTATCTACCGCGCGAACGGTATGGAAAAGGAAATCCTAGTTAAGGACTTTGTTGATGCTTCGCTGTCAGTGCCTTGATTAAGAGCTTGCTGCATGATAGTGATAGCGGGTTTCGCTATATTGAACTTGAACTTAAGCAAGAAATGTGAGAATGAGAAGTGCACATGCAGATTTAAAGTACGTTGATCTCTTGAAGATGAACTTGATCGAACCTTGAATATGATTAAGGACAGAAATTCTTCCAACCATGTATTGATATGCTTTTCGCAAAGAATGTGTTATGTCTAAAAGATGTTTTGTGGTCTTATTTGGCAATACTATCTGATTTAGATGAGTTCACTGAATTACAATGCTGTATTCTTCATTAAAGTCAGGGAAATTGCCGTGACTTCTTGCACTAAAAGCTCTTCTGAACAAACTAAATTTATAAGTAAAGAGAGTACACTGAGCTTTTACGGGAGAGTTTTGCACTAAATTTAGAAAAACACTCAATTTCTCTGAATTCGCTTTAACAAGAATGTCAAGAACAACTGAAAATTGACACAATTTGCAAATGAAAATGGCGTCAATTGGTATTTCGAAAAGAACATGTGAACAATATTTTGAATACAGATTTGAAAGCTCAACTGCAAGACAAGAACATTGCAATAAGTGAGTTAAAGAAACTCATTGAAAAATGCAAAGGAAAATCTGTGGAAACTAAGTTTGATAAACCATCTGTTGTTCGACAACCAAATGCTCAAAGGATTCCAAAACCATCAGTTTTAGGAAAACCGGTGCTCCTTTTTTCAGACTCTCTTGAAAGAAAATATTTTGAAAGAAAAAAAAGTCGGTTTTAAAAAACTATGAGTCAGAGGGTTTATCACAAAAACAGTCACTCCAAGAAGAATTTGCCACGCACACAGCAATGTACTCGCTTTATAAGAAACAACACAAATTGTGATTAAAACCAGGCATGTATCCGCCATTGCCAAGTCCAGTACCCCACACCAAACTCATAGTAGCACGTCAGCAGTGATCGCAGACTTCTAGGAATAAATACATCCTCAGTATCTACATCTTTAGGAGTAAACTAACAAAACTAAATGTTAGAGACCAAACCTAGGAGCAATTAAATGAAAGTTTAAGGTGTGCAAACACTAGTCATGTGAAGTTTTAGAAGACTGAAGTAGAAGAAACACCCTAGGATTTTAGTATTTCTAATCAAAAAAAGTCTGGAATGCGTTTTGTGTAATGACAGTTTCTATTCCCAGAACTCGAATGTTATGACTTGTTTGTGTTACTTGTGGAACATGTGTGTTTTAATGCAATTTCATGATGCTTTGTTTCTAGAGTTTTTAAAGCAGGTTAGGTTGAGTTATGGTATCACATAATGAGCTCAACTAAGGAGTGACTATTAGTTACTGGGAAAAAAAAACACATATATAGAGTCAAGCGAACAAAATCTGTAGAGAGATATACACCCCATTAAGAATAGTAAGATTGGGGAGGCATCAGAATCCACTATCACCAAAAATTCAAAAGATGTTTACTATAGGATGTTGTATAAGAAGACTAATAAGGCTGTGGAAAATGGTGGTAGACATAACAATGCCCATCAGCATATACATGGGTTCCTAGACAAAAAGGAAAATGGTTACTAAGTTTGGAACGAAAGTGTGACTAGAGAAAGTTAGTTTTTCCATAGATAATGTAATCTAGGATAAAACTCTGTCTTAAAACCTCACAAACACTTTTAGGTTCCATTTGTAATGTATTCCAGCGTTCCTATAAATTCTCTTGCAGATTGCTAATCAAGTGTTTTTGGTCCTTAGGCAAGCGGTGGGACTGCCTGCAGAGGTGTCTCTGTGTTTGGAGAGCACATGACGGGCAATCTATCTCTGCTGTGCAATTTTGTTGAAAAATACTTGGGGTGATCCGCCCTTCGTGTTTGGCAATGCTCAATTTGCTCTAATTCTTGTTATGGTGATTTGATTCATGGAAATATCATGAATCCAAAGGTTTCCTACGTCAAAGGTCCATTCATAATCTTTTCTCTGTTGGCAATTCTGTGAATGCGGATTTAGAGGTTTTGATTTCTGAAAACTTTTATTCTTTTTTTACGTGGTTTTGTTAAAGATCTTCAGGGAAACGTCTTACTAACCGGTAATCGTGGAGCTGATCTCTATATAATTTCTCTTCAAGAAACAACTTCATCAACTCCAATATGTCTCATGGCTAAAGCATCACCAACTCAAGCATGGTTATGGCATCGAAGACTTTCTCATCTCAACTTAGGACACATCAACTTGCATTCAAAGAAAGATGTTGTGATTGGTTTACAAAACTGAAGTATGTCAAGGATCAACTATGTTCTTTGTGATAAGTGAGTAAAGCAAAACGGAAGTCCATTCAAGTCAAAGACTGTTCAATTCAAAAGGGACGGTTTTTTAATTTTGTTCATATGGACTTATGTGGTCCCAATGCGGGTTGCCAATGCAATAAATGGGAAAAGAAAATATATTCTGGTAAAATTGTCGACGACTACTCTAGATAAACTTGGACTCTCTTTTACGTTCAAGGATGAAACACCCAAAAGTTTTTTAAAAGACTTTCTCTCGATGATCCCAAAGAAATCTTCAAGCCCCAGTAATTATGTTCGCACTGACAGAGGCCATAAATTCGGCAGAGCAGAGAGACTAAATAAGACCACTTAATGCATTCTTTTAATGATCCGCTATCTCGATCTACGACCCACTAGTGGCCATTTTTCAAACTTCTTCTCATCGAAACGCCTGAACAGAATGGCGTTTGTCGGAAAAGGGGACGAAAACCGCCACTCTCGTTGAGGCTGCTCGAATATGGCTTTCGGCGGCTTCTAAACTTCCTTTATTCTTTTGGGCTGAAGCAATTGCAACCGCATGCTATACTCAAAACAGATCAATCATCATCCCAACTCATGAGAAAACGGCATATCACATCATTAATGACAGAAAACCCTTAATTAAACACCTTCACATCTTTGGTTGCACTTGTTACTTAACAAGAGATGGTGAAAATTTGGATAAAATGAAAGAAAAAGGGGATCCGTACATTTTGGTGGGATACTCCACTCAGTCAAAGGGATATCGTGTCTACAACAAGAGAACAAGGTTGATAGTTGAATCCATCCATCTCAAATTTGATGAGATCAAAGAGATGTCAGAGACGTCTGTTGCTAATGACACTTCAGGCCTCGTTCCCCAACGACAAAAGGCGTCAGATTATGACAACCCTGACCCCGCACCAGAACTACAAAATGTTTCTCCTTCAGCAGATACAACAGTTCCATCACAACAGGAGTTGGATCTTCTTTTCGGTCCTTTGTACGATGAATTTTTCAATGATGGTACTTCTCGTGTCAACAAGTCTTCTTCTCCTACCGATAATTCTGCTCCACAAGACACACACCCTTCAACGAATATTCACCCTACATCAGAACCGACAACTCCAACAAATGTTCATGCTGAGGAAAACAACGATAATCAAGCAGAATTTACCAATCCTTTCTGTACACCGGTACAAGAAATTGCTGAGTCTTCCTCACGCAATATTGGTACTTCAAATATGCATACCTTCAATCAACCTCAAGATTCCGAATACCGATGGACAAAAGATCACCCGTTAACTCAAGTTCGTAGAAATCCATCCAAGCCAGTGCAAACAAGAAGACAACTTGCAACAGATCCTGAAATGTATATGTTCGCACTTACCGTGAGTATTGTTGAACCAAAAAACATTAAGGAAGCAATGGCTGATTCTGCATGGATATAAGCAATGCAGGAAGAACTTCATCAGTTTGACAGACTACAAGTCTGGGAACTCATTGACAAACCTTTTGGCAAGAACGTAATCAAGCTAAAGTGGTTATGGAAAAACAAAAAGGATGAAGACCAAATGTAATTCGCAACAAAGCACGACTTGTAGCAAATGGTTATGCTCAGGAAGAGGGTATTGATTTTGAAGAATCATTTATTCCAGTTGCTCGCTTGGAGGCTGTCAGGATTTTTGTCGCATATGCTGAACACAAGTCTTTTCCAATTTATCAGATGGACGTAAAAATGGCATTTCTTAATGGTCCATTGAAGGAGGAGGTTTATGTTGCACAACCAGACGGATTCGTTGATCCAAATCATCCAGACAAAGTTTACCGTCTAAGGAAAGCTTTATATGGATTGAAACAAGCTCCGAGAGCCTGGTATGATGAACTCTCAAAATTCCCGATTTCCAAAGGTTTTACTAAAGGTATCATTGACCCGACCCTATTCACGATAAAATACGGGGAAGACATGCTACTGGTGCAAATTTACGGCGATGACATTATTTTTGGTTCCACAAACCCTAAATTTTCAAAACGTTTTGAAAAATTAATGCACGGTAGATTTGAGATGTCCTTAATGGGGGAAATGAAATTCTTTTTAGGACTTCAGTTCCCCAAAAAAAAATCCCCATTGGTATTTTTAGCAAATCAGGCACAAATATACTTTAGAGATTCTTAAAAAACATGGTATGGAAAAAGGACAAAGCATTGGTACACCAATGGCTACGAAACCTAAATTTGTTGCAGATTGAGTGGTGATACCCGTAGACCCTATCTGACTACTGTTAGCAAATTCGGGTCACTAGGTATCTAACATCTAGTAGACCTGACATAGTGCAAGCGTATGTTATTTGTGCAAAGATAGTATGCAAGGACCGAGTGATAAAACCTCAAAAGAGGTTAAAAATGGATCATTCGATACTTCAGAGGTACCTATTAACATGGGACTTTGGTATTGATGGGTTATGGCTTTGAACTAACAGATTTTTGCTCTGATCATGCCGGTTGTGTTGATACCTCGCTAAAGCACTTCTAGGAGGAATACAGTTCCTAGTGTGGATAAATTAGTCAGCTGGATGTCAAAGAAGCAAGATTTATACTGCAATGTCATCCGAAGAGCTGAATACATGGCGGTTATTTTGTGCAAGTTGTGCTCATAGTAATGTGGATAGGACACAGCTTAGATTATGGCTTCAACTATAACTAAATACCGTTTATTGCGACTATCAGCAGCCATAGCCAATCTCATGAACCCCCGTGTAGCACTCCGTAACCAAGAACAATCCATACTCGGTATCTTTACTCAAGGAAAGGTTGAAAGTGGTATAATTGATTGTACATTGTCAGAACTTGAATACGAATGGGTCTGATATGGTTTACTAAATCCCCTATCCGAGAGGTTTCATCAAACATCAACATGTAAATATTTTTGAAAAAAGAAAAATACAAAATTACAAATTTCCAAAAGAAAATACCAAAATCAAAATAAAAAATAAATTTTTCAGAAAAATGTTTAACAAATTTCTTCTCGACATGTCTCTTGGAATCGATAACATTACGTACAAGGAAAAGTTGATTAATATCGACACGGGCGGTAAATGAAGTTCGAACTGGAGTTTCAAGGTTTTCAATAACATGGTCATTTCTAAACTTTTATTTATGACTTGTATTCACTCTCAAGATTGAACTCGGACCGAACGGACAAAGGAGAGTGTAGTTAAGGCGCTTATTCTTAGCATTAGAAGAGATGGTCTTCTAACATTGGTTTTTAAAAAACGTTTACACCAATTTTTCAAGAATTTTTATGACGATTCAAAACCTTTCAAAATTGTGTGTTCAACACTCCATTCCTTATATTTGTTTTTTCAAGCAATTATTCTACATTTGGTTCTTTTTTAAATGAGTCAAAGTTTGAGGGGGAGTTTTTCTGAAAAAACAAGTTTTAATGATTGTTGGATACTCATTAACATGGGACAATTCTTATGTTATTCAACAAATTATAAAGGGTCTTATTTAAAATCTAAGGAATTATAAGACTATTAAATATATTATTGTTATAGATGATTAGGTGGTTGAGCATAATTTTCCAAGATTTCTTTCGATGACAACTAATAATCTTCAAAATTGTGAGCTTAACAATGCTAAACCCTTAATTTTTATCTCATTTTACAACTTGGTATCATTGTTTTTTGGTGTCAAACATATGTTAATCGAGGGGAACAAGTAAATGTTCATTTAATTATGCAATGATATAAAAGTTTTCTCCCATGGTATTTCAAGACAAATTTTAATCACAAAGTATTTCAACAAAACAAGGTGAATTAGTATTTTAAAATAGGGGAGAAAATGTATTCTTAAAATGTGATCTTTTCGAAAATACTAGTGATCTTAATTGATCAAGTGCTTGATACTCTTCAAAAAGGTTTTATGGTTACGGTCTCATACCCAACATCTTAATTCACGACGATGATAGACTCTGAAGTTCATAATGTGTAAGGTTAGATATTTATCATATGATCCAACCAAGAACCGGAGGGGATCTACCCAAGGGACCACTCCATAGTTAGAAATAGCAGTCCATAGGTATGATTGGTGACTGAATGTGTATAAGGGAAGAATGCGACGTATAATGAGATAACACTAGAACAATTCACAACAAGGTGTTAGTAATGACGTCGTGGTAAGCATTGAAGGGGTTGAAGAATTAAAAAGGAAATGTATGGATAAAGGGTGAAAAGATAGAAGCCTCCCTACACCTTGGCAGAAACCCCCAGGTCTATACATTAATCTATTGGTTTTCACAGATGAACTCTGATATTTGCGACAGACTTCACTGGACATTGTGATGCAATGCCACAACCCTTCCAACCATTCGAGTTTTCTCAAAAGAAACATGTTCATTTATCCGGAGATACACACGACTTTATTGACTTTCTCACTCCGAGTTAGTTGATATTGAATAGGTGGAAGTCTGCTCCAGCCTTCGATTACTAAAACCAAAACGCTAATCGAGTCTAGAGCCAAGAGATCCATAAATAAATCTCATTAGGACACATTCCATTACTAACACTTGTTGAAAACCAATTAGTTCATAAGCTGTTAACAAGAGTCCTACGCATTATCCTTGTGATTATGCTAGAACATCTGAGTGATACTTATGTACTCACAATGAAGATGGAAATCCTGCTTGAGCCAGCATCAAACAAGCTCTTGGTAGGTGACTTGCTATGAATTAAACTTGTGTCAACTGGAAAGAAATGATGGTGCGATTCAATGTGAATCAAACTTGTTCCAGGAAATGAATTAACGGCTTAATCAGAAAGATAGTAACTATCTGATTCACTCTTACCGTGTTGTCTGCTTTGAGACGTTCTGGTAATGAGAACTAGCAAGCATGGTAAATCTAATACATCTGTGTTAGAAGATCCTACACTTTGAGCTGGAAACCCTGTCAAGGAGATTCTTTAAATCTACCTGATCACAGGTACAGTATTTATACTGTAAAATGGTCCTACGGAACCGAAGGTTAATCTAACCAAATCCGGACGAATGACAAAGCCATATTCGTCCATACGCTTTATTGCTAACTGTTTTATTTCAGGATACATAAAGATGGAGATGGTGATGCCTTATTCCAGCTGAAGTCAGATTCATTACCACATGCTCATGCTCAAACTACAAAGACATACTATAAGCATCGAGATTCAAGAATCATGAAAGCTCAAGAATTAAAGACAAAGACTTCCGCACAAACTCTGATATACAAGATCTTCCTTCAAAGATATCAAGTCTATCAAGGGAGATTGTTAGCAAGCTTTCAAGATGATGCAAAGTATGAGCATGTTGGTCAAGACACAAGATCGCAAGGTGGCAAAGACGATCAAGACAGAAGGATAAAGATTTAAAGATCTCGGACGAAAAGACAAAGTCAAAAGACAATGACAAAAGCTCAAGATCAAAGATCACAAAGCATGAAGGAACAAGCCTACAACATAGACAGAGACAAAGATCACAAGAGCTCAATGACAAAAGCAATCTCATTGATCTCACGAAGGAGTGTCACAATGAACTCACTTCGGGGGAGATTGTTAGCCTCAAAATATTAAGTCGAACAATGGAAGTTCGTTCATTAATTATATTAGGTCTCGGTCATTAATTAATATACGTTGTATTAGGCTAGATGGGTAAACGAGCTCTCAAATGTAAGCTAACCGGTCACGTATATCGGGTGAAAGCCCAAGTAATCCCAAGCTCGGCCCGTAAAATTACTAAAGGCATGAAAGCCTTTTAGTTTGGATACATATACACCTCCTCAAGGAAAGTGAGGGGGTTGGTCATTTGTAATCTTTCATTTTGCAAGTAAACTTCCTCATTCTCTCTCTAGTTTCTCTTTCTAGTTTCTCTCTCTACATTTCTTCTCATCTTCCTATCTTAATTTCTTGTTCATATTATGAAGTGAAGTGATTTCTTGGATTCGTCAATTAGGACTCAAGTTCTTCTCTTGTTCTCTTCTTACTTCCTTTTGCCTGACTTTTACTTCCTTCCACAACCTCTGTAGGCTGTTTTAGAACAGAAAGAATTAGTGCAAAATGTGAGAAAATTATGGGGAAAAGTCCAGTATTTATAGGACAAACTAGGGGAGTGTCTACCTAGGGGCGGTCCCCTTAATTTTAAGGGGGCGGCCGTTTGTATTAGGGGCCCCTAGATAGGGCTTACCATTTGTCTTTGTGTGGGGGAATTTTCTAGAACTTTTTAACCGTTTTATGGTCCCGAAAATTTGAATTTCAAATGTTTATTTTGAATAAAACATTTCTTTAATTGTAAAAAATTGTTTTGTTTAAATGTTTATAAAATGTTTTACAACATTTTAATAAAAGTAGTGAGGTTGATAAAAATTTACTTGATCATATAATGCATTAAGTTTATTTATTCATACAATTTAAGTGATGTATTAGTTATGAAAATGAGAATTTTAATACTTAATTACTTGTTTACGTTTATTTTTACGTTGAACGTTTTTATATTTTGTGATTATCAAAACGTAAAGATGTGAAAAAATATTAGTAATGTTTTTAGATCATTATTATTTTTTCTAACAAAACTGGGTCTAGAGTTGTTAGGGTTTTGGTACAATGCTACCAAATGGAGTAGTTGGTTGGATTTAAAGTAATAGAATTTGCAGGGTGAATGGTTATTTGTGTTTGGATAAAACGAATATGAGGAATATGATATTTGATTTTACGGTTAGTGAGCATTTGATTGATCCATGGATCATTATTCATTATTGTGTAGAAATAAACAGAAGTATTATTTGTAAGTAAAAGTGTGTGTTGAAAATTAATGATTTAAAGTATATTTATAAGATTTTTAAAGGCTAAAAAGGTTGATATTAAATGCAACACTCATTTTGATCAACTCAAATGCAACTGTTGGAACTGAATAAAATAAATAGATTCGGGATATAACTCCACGATGGCATACGGTGCCTAGACGTATAAAGCGAGTTGGGTGCTGTGATCGCTCGCGTCATAGAGAAACGCACCTCTATACGCATTCATACACGGTACCCCCCAACATGAGAGAGATAACTAAACGACTAAAATAAATAAGTAGTAGAAGATATATATATTCTCTGAAAAATAAATGATAAAAGATTATAAGTCATTCCCTATCTCTCTATATATATATATTTATCTTTAGTTGTATGTAGACAATAAATTACACACTGTTATTAGTAGTATATATAATCAACAAAAAGCAGCTGGTTGTGTATAGCCAAAGAAAGCTACATACTCTTACAACTCTTGTTTTTGCACTCTCACTCACTCCACTTCTATATATATATATATATATATATATATATATATATATCATAAAAAGAGTGAGTTTGTGTGATGGAGCAGTGGAAGAAGAAAATGTGGATAGTGATAGTGTTTATGATGACAACTTTAATAAACAGCAACGGAAGAGGAGCTGTTGCTGGTTACAAAAACTACACAGTTGGAGGTGATCTTGGTTGGTTTGACAAACTTGAGAAATCAACTGTTGATTACCAAAAATGGGCTTCTTCCAAGACTTTCTCTCTTGGTGATTTCCTAAGTATGTTTTCTCTTGATCTTCATCTTGATCATCAATTTTTTTTATTTTTTTTTGTATTTATGGGAATATTTTATCTCTATGATCATAAATAATAAATGTGTGAATATGATGGAAAGGTTCATTTTTAGATAAGGGTATAACTGGAAACTTGTATATGAATCTATCATAATATGCTCTTATAACCATACAAAAGATCAGAAATTTGACTGACTTACTACTCTTAACAAGGTTTAAACCTTAGAACTTCAACATGATCTCGCTTTTTTTTACTAGTCGGGGGAGTTAAAATTTGACTTGGGTTTGTTAGTTAATTAAAGAAAAAGTACTATACTATACGTGGCATGCTATCAAATGAAACAAGAATGGATTCATGTTCATTCCATACAAGGGTTTCAGAAACTAGATCCGATGTAAAATTATTAAAATATGTTAAAAAGTGCATTATATGATCAATGATGAGTTACGTTAGTTTATAGTTTGCACAACTGCACATGCTCCTTTTCTTCTTTGTACAGCCTAAATATTCATTGTTTCTTCATTATTGCTATTAATGTAATCCACATACTTTAACAACTAAAAAGGCAAAAAAACTTTTGTTCTTTGCAATATTAGTGGAAATCTCGTGGCATGTTTTCTAGCGTGAAAAAAAATGTGTTTGATTTAATCTGCTTCTAAGAGGAAGAAAAAAAAATCATGTATAGATAAAAGTAGAGTAAATTGCATTTTTGGTCTTTGTGGTTTGGCCAAATTGCAATTTTGAAGTTTTGGTTACATGTTTGGTCCCTGATTAAAAGTTAAATAACTAAAATATTCTTCATTAGGGACCAAACATGCAACTAAAAGGAGGGTATTTTAGTCATTTAACTTTTGGTCAACGATCAAACATGCAATCAAAACTTCAAAATAGAGACCTTCATCGTAATTTTGAAAAGATAAGGACCAAACTTGCAATTTGGCCAAACCACATAGATCAAAAATGCAATTTACTCTAAAAGGTAAATACAGCAAAATTTAGGATGTGTTTAGTTGGGGAAAAATATCTCATTTTTTAAAGAAATTTTTCATATAAAAATGAAAAAACTAAAATCTGTTTAGTCGCACTTTTTTCTAATATTTTTCAAAAAGAAAAAATTCTCATTTTCTTAATTTTAAATAGAAAATCACATTGTATTATTCTTCATTTCTAAAAGGAAAAATACAACTTCCATATAAACATGTTTTCAAAATTCTCAACTTTTCTCTAGAGAAAAAAAATCATTCCCTTCTTTAAAAATTTAAAAACCGAAAAATATGAAAAATTTCCTACGGAGAATTCTGTCATAATCTTGCCGACAACTCATATTACTATCTTCATTCTTTTAGAGTAACCCTTACACAAGTCACCTCTAACACTAAAAATATAATTACAAATATCTGTCATTTCAAGAAGTCGAATTTGATATTTGTTTGAAAGTAATTTTCGAATCAGTATGTTATAATATGTAATACTTTTAATACATGTGTGACGCACGAGGTTTAGACACTAAATGCTCGAGTGTTTAGACACTAAATTTAATTAAGTGTTAATCTTCGGTATCAGCTGTTATTATTTTTTGTATTTGCAATATTGAATGTTTTGTTTTATCATTCTTTAGTTTTACACATATATTAGATCCTGTATATAACGCCGTTGTTTTTGAGATGGCTTGCGGAACCACGTATATGTACTGTACCGGCCCACTGGGTTGCGGTTACTGTTCATCGGAAATAAAAAAAAAAAACTTGTCGAATCCCGCTCTTCTTCTTTGGCCAAAAATAAGAAAAAAAAATTACGGGACGTACTTTCATTTTAACTAATTAGGCATTCTATCGGCCTGGGCCAAAAAAAAAAAAGGCGAGATTGCCATTTATTATTAGTACAAAAAGAAACTATCAAACAGTTGAGACCGATAAAAAAAACCGCACAAAATAATATGATAAAAAAATCTTTGCTCATTATTCTAAGTCGTTTTTGACTTGTGCATACAGTATATCCCCCCCCCCTAATGATACTGTACCGTCAACTAGCGCTCCGGGTTAGTTCTGTTTTCTCCTTTTTCGGGCGCTGTTCGGTGTTTTTCACATCCCCCCCCCCCTGTGTACCCCCCCCCCCCCCCCCTCCCCACCCCCCCCACCCTCCCTTGCCCCCCCACCTATTCTTTTTTTATTTTTTTTTTTTTTTTATCGTTTTTTTTTTGTTTTTTATTTTTTAATTTGTTTTTTTTTTTTGTTTTTTTTTTTTTTAATTTTCTGTTTTTTTTTATTTTTATTTTTTTCTTTTTTTTTTTTTTTTTTTTTTTTTTTTTTGTTTTTTTTTTTTTTTTTTTTTTTTCCTTCCATTGCTCTTATTTTTTTGCTCTTTTCCTGTCTTTCTTCCTTTTCTTCGTTGTATTCATTTTATTCTCTTTTTTCTCCTTTATCCATCCTCTCTCCGCTTTTTTTTTTCGTTTTTTTTTTTCTCTTGTTCTTTTTTTCTCCGCCTTTTTCGTCTTTTCTCTCTTCTTCCATTTGTTCTTTCTATTTCTTTTTCCTTTCTCCCCCCCCTCCCCCCCCCTTTGTTTCTTCTTTTTTTTTTTTTCTATCTTTTTCCCTATCTTTATCGCGTTCTTTACTTATCCTTTTTCATGCTTCTTACGGCCCGGAAATAAAAAAATCTCTTTAATACGCATCACATTCTTTGGCAAAAAATCTCTCTTCAGAAGATATACTAAATTACACGCGTACAGTCATCTCATTATACTTATATAAAGACACACACATTTACAACTCGCTAATACAGACGTAGTTTCTTTTTACGGTTCGTCGATTCGAATAAGTTAATCAGATAGAACAGTGTTCGGCCACACTAATGGGCTCCACATCGTTTGCGCGCCGGCACCACTATTTTTTTTTAATCGTCGAGTCGCCTTATGTATTATGAACAGTGATAGGCCATTTGGGCTCTCAGTTTGGGCCGGGCCCATCTTGTGTTTTTATTTTTTAAATACGAAGACAAAAAACATATTATAGTAATCAAAGATAAACTTAGAAAAATTACACAAACATGTATCTGACTTATTTCACTTTACAAATCCTAATTCCCGCGTCACGCGAGGGCCACACAACAACACATTTGCTAATATAAAAAATAACAACCGCACAAAATAATATAAATTAAATCTATGTTAGGATCAATAGATATTTAGTGTTACGAAGTAGCTTCTCGCTCTACCATACGTCGTGCTAAGTTATACTGAACAGTGTTTCGGCCGCCAATGGGCTACACTGTTCTGGGCCCTGGCCCTATTTACTTTTTTTAAATACGCAATACAAAAAAAAAAAAATATAGAAACAAAATAAAACAAGAAAATTACAAAGTATGATCTCGTACTATAAAAACTAAACCCCACCTATTATCTTATGATCACAAAAAACTATAAAACGCTCAAAATAAATATCCGTAAAAAAAAATCGGTTTACGGACAAAAGTGTGCACGGACGTCGTTTTTAAGTTTCCAATGCTACAGTATTCTGCGCATTTTTTTTTTTTAAACGCACGCAATTTAAAAAAAACTATTTAGATCAAACTATACTCGCCGCATGACGCGCATCAAAACATACGCCCAATCATAAATAAAAAAACCTTTATTTTACATATTGCAACGATCATTACAAGCCATAAAATATAATAATAATACTTGGAAAAAAAACATTAAACCCGCTACCTGCATGGAGATAATAAATTAATCGTCCCGCAGCAACGTGAGCGGCCTAATCACTTGCTTGTTTTTATTAATTGTGAATGCCGAGTTTTCGTTTCGCTAATTCTAAACCTCATTGTACTACTGCTGCACATAATCTAAAGGTCTTTCTATCCATATTGCCTTAACAAAGAATTGGCGTAATCTTCATGTTGGCTCACTCTCTCTATACTTCTGTTGTCGCCGCTTCGCGCGTCGTATCATATCGCTCCATGTCAGCACGTACTCTTATCGTGTAAAACCCAGCTCCGCGTTCGCTCGTGTCGCTTTCAACTTATTAAATGAAATACAAATATGAGCGCCATTACATGAAGCATATCGTAAAATTAAGTTTCGCTCCACTGGATTATCTTTTAATTACTACTTCTATATCACGCTCTATAGCTTCGCTTTTGTCGGTATCACGCTTCACTACACTCGTTTAGTTACCTTTTCATATACACAATATTCGTGTGTTCTTATTCTTGAATACTTTACTAATATTGTGCATATATTTATGTTATTTTTAACTCACAAGTATAAATTCTTGCTTTTTTTATATATAATAAGTTTATGGTCTCACAAGCTCACTCTATGGGTTATTTATTTCATTTTTTCGATCAAGCCGCTATTAAAATCGCATGAACATCACTATAATAAAAATTCACACTCCTAATCTTCATATTCTCTTTACTTTAAAATTTCAAACACATCTAAAGTTTTATCGAATTCTCCTTCTTTTTTTTCAAGTTTTTGTTTTCACCAAATTTGAAAACCTATATTTATCTGTGTGTTTTTTGTCAGCAACCAAAATTTTAAAATTGATCCATAAGGCTGACTTCAATTTCTAACTTTATTTAACACTTCTTCCGCTTACCGTCGCGCAAAAATCGCCCTTACTTTTAACTTGGGTGCACAATGTTTCTCTTCTTATTATAACGTAAATTTGTCTAAAATTTACCGTAATACTGGTACTGATATAAAGGATTTACAAACATGGCACATATACATGGTCTGGACTACACAAAATCATCACAATGTACTCTTTGTTGGAAAGTATGCTATCTGCGATAGTATCTTCGACCTTTCTCTGAAGTTTTCCTTGATTTGGCCTAAAAAGTCTGGTCTGATGGCCCCTAACTGTCTATTATTGGCATAAATTGTAACTCCTCTTCTGCTTTGGCCTATAAAGTCAAGGTTCTTGCGGTCAGGTTTCCCCTCTTCTTGGCACCCACATCTCCTTAAAACAGATATCCCCATTACCATTGTAGTTATCTACAAGCATTTGGGAGTGTACAGTACTCCTCTTATTGTCACTCGTCTTATCATTTTGACATTATGACCCATCCCCTGTGAGTCCTCGGCGGATTTGTTCATAAAAATGTCCTTTTGAGTAATGTATTGCCACTCTGTTTACTCGGGTTAACTCCACTCTATGCAGTTTTCAACACAGATAATAATCATACAGTTGTACAAACATACAATTACACCATCTACACCCTCTGTGACGATAGCGGTGCTCTAGACAACGACACCATCAATTACGCATCACCTGACCCATCTGCTGCAACCGTCCACCCTGTTTCTGCAGCCGTCCCTCTTCTCAAGGTTGGACCTACCTATTTCTTCTCAAGTTTCTATGATGGAGGCATGTGAGAATGGCCAGGAAGTCTTAGTATCAATGTGTACAAGGACAAGGGTTGCTCACCATGTTTGAAGGCCTCTCCAACACCAGAATCCCCTGGGTCCAGTGAGCCAAGAGTCTGGTGATGATACAGTGCCGGATACAATAGTCCCGGCTAACTTTGATCACCCTAAAGATCTTAGTGGTGACGATGACGATGATGAATCTGATGATGGAAAGAAAAAGAAATCTAATGGAATGGTCATACAAAGCTCTAGGATTTTGCTTCTGGTGGGGTTACTGTACACTTGCTGGTATATTTAAAAGATTTTTCATACTTGTGTAAGCTATTATTTTATTGTTTGTGAGTTGTATAAGAAGGTTAAAGATAAAGATTAGGGATTCTGTTGTGAATCATGATAGGAAGGAGTGCTACAGATTTCACAAAAATAATAATGAACACGTGTTATTTGATTTCCTAAGTTTCGTGACTATTTGTGTCTCTTGCTTCTAAGGTTGGTTACTGTTGTCTTCGTTTCACCAATGAAGAAGATTTTGACTTACATGCAGACTTGAATATACAAGTCAAGACAATAACAATAGTGGTAAGAACCATTGTTGGAGAACTTTGTAAATGATGTTTCCAGTACACCGGCTTGCATATGCTTGTTGAAGCAAATCGATCTCCAGATTCTCCACGCCTGTTACAAAAACATAACTATGAAATTGTGACCGATTATGATGCTGACGTGTTGAACCAAAAAACAGAAACTTTCAAAATCTAAACTAAGTTTTCAAATTCAAGATTTGCAGCAATGATCTTCAATTCTTTAGATTTAAATGTTCTATGATCTTGATAGCATAGCGCTGTTAATGGTAAGAGTAAATATATTTTAGAGATATTACGTAAATGTGAACATAAAGTATGCTGAAACAAATATGCCGCACAGAAGCTAAGCTCAATGATGAATTCTGGCAATAAACTGCGACAGGGACATGGATTCACACCTGTTACTATCCCACATCGGCGTATGGGATTGGTTGGTGGCTTAAAGTCTAGGTATCCCCTCCTCCTTTGAGCTAGCCTTTTTGAGTGATTCTACACTTGGACTTATGAATCGCTACGAACCTAGTATGGGATGGGTTTGTATCAATTGGTAGCTAGTCCCACCTGTCCAGGTTCAACACTCGAAGTGGCGGCCTATGGAGTGGTGTATTGTTACGCCTAGGACGTTGGTTCTTCAAAGCGTGGGGTATTCTTACGATCCCACATCGGCCAAGTATGGGATTGGTTGGTAGCTTATAGCCTAGGTGTCCCCTCCTCCTTTGAGCTAGCTTTTTGGAGTGAGTTCTACGCCTAGCTTGTGGCTTGATGTCACCTAGTATGGGATAGGTTTGTATCAACGCCCTATCAATTCTCTCCTCCCATTACTCACAAATGTGTTGTCAGATTTCAACATACCAAGAGCAGACTGGATTGCAGAGAGAGTAATGTTTTTCTTGGATATTTTTGGACTAAAAAGTATATCACTGCCAGACCCTCAACAAAAAAGTATTTCAACTCCATCCATGTAATAACCTTGACAATCTAGTTTTTGTTTTGTTAGAAGCCTCGTGTGGAACTGCCCTACATCTACACTACAAGGAATCCATCAAAGCCAACCAGCTAGTAGATCCGTTTTAGGTGGAGTAAGAACTTTAGACATGTAACAACATTACAAATAAGCATTCTAGCATCCAATGTCCAATAAACTATGAAAAGTCTTCACTCAAGTATATTTCATGAACATTGACTTATAGTATTCAATGTCATCTATTCAAGTCTTGTGATCACACTCGTATGTTAACTATTCTTAATCAATAGCTTATATTTGTGGAGATAGACACATATTGACAAATATTTAGAAATTTTGGTAGAACATGAAGACTTTTTCATTTTATGTATGGGGGTATGACTACTATAGCATGAAATGGATATGGTAAACTAATTTTTATCTTTTATAGAAACCTTTTTAAGGGGATCCTCATAACAGCTATTTTGAAGCTCAAGTTGTCGATGATTATGCGGAGAGCAAGGTTCAGCATGCCAATTCTTTCAAGCTTTGATAGGACTTGATTAATATTTTTAATTTAACAAAAAACATAATCAGTGAGTGTGCTTTTGACAGTGTTTATCTTCTCTAAAATGACCTAATGTCGAGATATACTCTCTTCCATGATGTATTATATAATCTTATCAACCTACGGTTGATTTAGGGATCACTGGAGAGAACTACACTATAAAAAAGTCATTTCGAAAAGACGGCTGCCTCTGGAAACCAACAGTATTTAGTATTTGTAAAGTACAAAATTAATAAAGCTTTGATGTGGAAAACAAGGTTCAGCATGTTGTTTCATGCACAATTTGATCACATAGAAACAATATCATTTAGTGAAAATAAATCAGACATGAATCTGCCAGCTTTCATTTGCTGTAACTATTCATCTACAATTATGTTTCATGCATTCATGTAAGGCTATCCAGTGTTTTTATTTGATTATTCATCTATACTAATCACTAGAGCGAACCTACATCTCAACAGGTCATTTTTAAGAAGTAGTTGTCTCTCGTAAAACATTCCCACTTTGTGATTTGTTACTAATTCTTTGATTTTTTAAAATTAATGTAGGTCCTATCAGATGGCCATCAGAGCTTGACGAAACGATCTGCTAAAACTTTCTTTCGACAACATCATCAAATCAACGACATGACAGATTGTGCAACTTTCGTAATTGTTGATAATAAAGGTTTTAGTTGCCCACGCGTTGCGAAAGGTCTAAATTCAAGATACGTAGTAATAGACAAAAGTATAATCTAAATACATTTAAAAAGTAATAATAAATTGAGCTTATAATTAAGGGGGAAAGTAAAACTTTGAAGTGAATAGTAAAGTTAAGACCTTGCAAAAAAGGTGCCTTTTGAGTGGGCAAAATAATCATTGGCGCCCATGCAGCATTGCAAGTAAGGTTTATTTGACAACTAGGTGGAACTGCATGCTACCAGCACTAAGGGGATAGGGAAGACTAGTTCCATTGAGATAGATTCATGTTCTAATATGAGTTTTGATAGGATGTGATAGGGGTGTCCAAAAAAACCAAGGAACCAAAAGAACCGAGGAACCGTACCGGAACCGAACCGTATATTAGAAATTTAGAACTATGGTCCGGTTCTTGGTTCCTAAAATTCCAAATTTTCGGTTCTCGGGACGGTTCGGGACGGAACCGGATGGTTCCGGTACTTTCACGAAAAGAACCATTCTTTTGAAAATATGAATTTTTATAGGGTTTGTTTGGGACATTATGTAGAACATGTAGCCTTTTAAAAAAATAGAAAATAAAACCCTACCCATTAGGCTATTACTAAGCTGTAAAAAATTCTAAAACCTAAAATCCATAATAACTTAAAACCCATAACACAAAATGTGGATGAAATTGAAGATCTTTTCAATGATGACGAGGTTGCTAAAGAGATGGAAGAAGCGGTACGAAGTTATAAAGGTAAACAAGTAATGGAGCATTAAGCTTTTTCGAGGAAATGCGTGTTCTTGATACTTTTGAACAATTATAAACTTATATTTTTTACATTTTGTGTTTTTGTTTATGTTATTTTGAACTATTGGAATTATTGAAACGATTAGCATTGTTGGATACATTTTTGTGTGTGTTTGTATTGTTATAGTATGTCCTTTATGAATGATTGAAAAAAAATGAATTTTTTTAACACAATTGTTCTCGTCGGGAATTACCGAAAATTCCCGTACCGGAACCGAACCGAAGAACTTGGGACGGTTCTCGGTTCTTGCGGTTCCGGTTCGATCCGGTTCTAGTACCATGGACACCCATGTAGAGGTTTATCAAATTATATCTACCGGCAATGCTTATTATTATAAATGATTATTATAACATGGAATGAATATGTCTTCAAGAGAGTAAAGAGCCTCTTCATAACAGATTAACAGCAGCCAATTGGTGAATTATTATCGCCATCCATCAAAGAGAGTAATTCCTTTTGTACAACATACATATTATCCTAGTTAGTATTGTAAATTAGTGTTCACAAAAGTTGCATTTTGTGATATTATTCACTAATATGTAATGTGTAATTTTTAGTGCTTCCAGAAAAATTAACACTTGCCATAAAAGGATCTATGGTGTCTCTATTTAGGTAGCCGAATACTAAGAGGAACTATTTCCCATTTTTAATGGACGTATATTTTGGACAACATTATGAAACTAACAGCATCCTAGGTCTACAATAGAAAATTCTGTTTACCTTCTTTATATACTATTTGATATATCAGAAAGACGCTAGATGTGGTTTTCCAATAGCTGGCCTGAACTACTTGAGAGTAGATATGGGTTTAAATTCTGACATAAGGGTTGAGTTTGGCGATTCATCCAGAAGCCTAACATATACAGTAAGTTGCAATGACGCAGCCATGCACAAATTGAAGAACTATGTTTCCATGGATGCATGTAAGTATGTAACACGCTGAAGTTTACTGTCACTTTGTTTGATAGAAAGCGTGGATACTCCTATAAACGTCCAACTACTACAACAACAACGATACCCAATCCCGCCAAGGCAGGGTATGGGGGAGGAGAGATGTAGACAGATCATACCCCTACCCTTGATGGGTAAGGAACGGGTAAGGAGACTGCTTCCGGGTAGACCTCCGGCTAAGAGAGAGAGAGAGATGTTTTTTTTTTTGTTTTTTTTTAAATTATAAACATCCAACTACTGATTATTGGAATTGTAGGGTTTTTTGTGTTGCTTTATAACATGTATGGATCTAGGTCTAGTTAAGGTTTTCTTTATCCTATCACATTGCCCGCTAATGTACCTTATGTATTCATTGATTATATTAGATGCCTTGCAAGAGTATACTATATTGAAAGGGAATGTGGCAAATGCGTGTAAGAAGATGAGATTTTAAACATCAAGTGACAGAAATAGATAGCATATGAGAGCGTACCCTAATATGCCCCAGATTGAGTTCCATATAGATGTAGCATTTTTTTTGCTGGTGTAGCTAGAAGGTACATCTCTTTTATGTTTATCAGAGACATGCTCCTGTCCTCCTAGGGAAATACAACAGAAACAATGAATAAGATGATTATAAGATATCCCTGTCAATGTTTACTTTTTCTATTATTTTCATTCGTGTATATGATGTCGAACACTATGTTGTATGTACAAACAAATACACCATACCGTCAACTGTATAATGTCGTATCGCCGCCAACTTTTCAACCAATAGGCGCTCCTCGTTGCTAATATGACAAGCACAAGGTGTTACTTGGTCAGTAGATAAAGAACTATAATAGAGCAAAAAGTAACTCATAGACAAATGACCATCACGTTGTCAATCATATAACATACGTTCAAAGACAAATATGAAAACATATGATCAACATTCATGCATCCTTGATTTAGGAAAAAAAAAGAGCTTATTTAACCTTTGTACATTTCTTTTACTCATACGGTCCACGTATATAAATTGGAGTTGCCATTTTTTGTAGAAAGAGCTAATGTAATTCATGGTATGAAAAGGGAAAGCATGTCATTTGACAAACAGAAGTCAAAAGATGCCGATTATTTCAGATTGTTAAGCAATTGACTCATTATATATTTGAGGTCAAAATCCATAAAATAGCAATCACCAAAATCCGAGGCAAAGGTTATCAATTAATCATGGATATAGCATAGAACTGCACGCAGCTAACTTTGTATATTCACCACAGTAGCAGACGCAAAGAAATTTTGAGGTTTCATGATTATCAATTAGGTAGCTATAGTTACAAACATGCTGTCGGTACAGCTTACCTGATATATTTTGGGATCTGAACATTCACGGTGAAGTGATGATGACCTCTGACATATGGCTTATTAATATCTGGAACTCCCATCTTTGAAAGTTTTATGGTTTCCCCTGGCTGAATTCCAGGAGGAACATGAATGTCTTTTAGACCATCGACTGTTTCAACCTAAATTGGAAAACATTTTAACGTCAAGCAGTATGATTAGACAAGGTGCAGAAGAAAAAGTTGCATCCATTCATCTACATGTTACACTAAACCAAGGCTGTGAGCACTAAGTTTGAGCATGCTGTGCAGATAATAATCATAATATAGACAATAGATCATAAATATTTAACATAACCTACCATTGTGACAATGAACTATCATTTTCCCCAAAACAGATAACTAAAGGGGCACCAAGTAATTTGAAAAGAACGTACTGAGAGAAGACATATAACTTGATCACTCCAAATTTATATCTCGGTTATCTTTATATTAAGACCATATTGTAATATTAATAATGGGATTATTTTCTGTTCTTATTAAGGTATACGTTTAGGAGCATTGACAATTTCAAATAGAATAATGATAGCATTGAGATTACATGTCCCTGATATGAACCGGATCGATAAAAGAGATATAAAGAACGAATAAGATAGATAGGTTATATTAATGGGATAACCCGACCACCCGATGGTTTATATTAATGAGATAAACCGACCCCCCAATTGATTAATCAAATCACCTATTAATTATCATTCAACATAATGAAACTTTACATCCCTAATGCCCTATTTATAGAAGTCTAAACAAGACTCCATTCCTAATAAGACTCTAATTCCTAATCATTATCTAATAAGACTCGACTAATAATATTACTCCCTCCGTCCCATATTAAGTGTCCATTTTTGACTTTTTGAATTCTTTTTTCATAAACTTTGACCGTAAATA
>BQNB010053840.1:16688-39810 GCA_026074375.1 Tanacetum coccineum | reverse complement strand
AAAAAAAACCCCCCGAAACGTAAAAAAAAATTATTCGGAAAAAAATTAGCTCCGCCGCAACGCGCGGGTTCTTTTGCTTGTTTATACTAAAGAGTGAGTTTTTTTCTAAATTTTTTTGTAAGATAGTTCACAAATAATTTCTAAGGTGGTTCCTATAAAAAAAATTACATTGCTTCTAAAGGATTTCATCGTCCAAGATAGTTCCCGGACACCGCCCAAATATGCACTAGGTCCGCCTCTGAAAATCCTTAACAAGAAAAAAAACAAACTCTATTAGTATCATTATTAAAGCATAGGGTATAGTTGAGTCGTGGAGCTCGTGCCGTGGGAAAAAGTGGTGCCACGTCACCACTTTTTCTCATAACACAAGAATTCACCACAACACGAAAAACCCCTCCCTAGTTAACACCACATTTCTGGTGTTATGGTGACTCCACTTTTCTTAAAAATAATAATAATAATATTAAAAACACGATGGCGAGAGACACGAAAACTCGAGGTTCGATACAGTGTCTCGCACAATCGTGTGGCGTTTTCCCGGACCATTTGAGCTGGCTAGTACGGCTCGTGGCACGAAAAAGCGAGCGTCGGTACAGTTGTGGCGCTGTGGGTTGGCGTTTCCGTCAAAACACGACTCGAAAACACATAGTACCGTGGGCTCTTAGGATCAATACAACACATAATCCCACCAATCTCAAAGTTATTTTTTTAGAATGGCAAATTTTTACAACCTACACACTATCTATCTCACGTCTTCAAAGAGACTTGAACTCACAACATTTAGGTTGATAGATCACTCATATATCGCTGAGTAGGGGTGTTGATCGGTTTGGTTATCGGGTTATTCGGTTTGTTCGGTTAAAATTTTTTTTGGGTCAACCCGAAAACCGAACTAGAATTCAACCGAACCGAACAGAAAATCAAATTGGAGTTCGGTTCGGTTTTCGGGTTGACCCGAAAAACCCAAATTATTTATAAAAAAAGAAAAAAATACATAGATATTTAGGAAAAAAAATATTTTAAGCATAAAAAGTGTTTTTTTTTATATTAGGATAAAATTTTATTTATCTTTTTTTATATATAAATATATAAAAAATATATATATATTCGGTTTTTAGTTCGGTTTACGATTCAGGCTGTCAAACCCATATCCAATCCAAGAACCGAATTCATAGTTCGGTTCGGTTCTGTTTTGGCAAATTCAGTTCGGTTCGATTTGGTTTCAGTTTTCGGTTTTTCTGCTCACCCTTATCACTGAGCCAAAAGGCTTTTGGTCCCACAAAAGTATAAGTACTCTTAGGGCGCGTTTGGTTAACGGGTTTGATGTGGGTTTTGGATTTGACAACAAAATTTTGTTGTTTGGTATAGAAAAGTGGGTCCTAAAGAATGGATTCAATGCAAAATATTTTCCAATGCACAAAGCGGATCACTTTGCGAGGTATACAAACTTTTGTGGTGACATTTTTTTATCTTTTACCAAAAAAGCGGGCCTATTTTTTTTGAGCCTCTCATTCTTACTTTAAAATTTATTTTATAACATTAAATTCAATTATTTTTACTTTATATATAAATTATACTATTATATCATTAATATATTTTTCTTTCCTATTTAAAAAGAAAAATTCAAATCAAAATCTAAATTCAAATCCGTATCCAAATCTCTTGACAAACCAAACAGGCCCTTAGTTTAATAAGGCCCATTTGACTCGTAGTAATGTAGGCTCATTTGGCATTTAAGGTTTTTCGTGTTTAGTTTTTATTTAATCTTGTGTAATGTACATTATTCACTGTAGACGTGCGCAAACCGGTTAACCAGTTCGGTTCGGTTTCAGTCAAACAAGAACTGGTTTCGGTCAACGAACCAGTCGAAACCGGTTTGGGGAAAACCAGTTCTGGTTTAAAACCGGTTTGGGGTGCGGTTTTTGTCGAACCGGTCCCACTGGTTTGGAACCGGTTAACCACCTTTTTTTCGTGGTTTTGTACGCTATAAACGAAATAAACTTCAACTTTTATTTAATATAAAAACCCTAATACATCAGAAACGAAATACATTGGAAAAGAAATACAACACAATGAAAGAAATTTGGTTTTGCTTTGGAGAGTTTTTTTTTGCTTAGGATTGTGATTTTTGAGTTGTGATTAACATTGAAACACAACCTCTCTATTTATAATGAAATAAAATAGCACAAAGACTGTAAAGATAAGTATGTAAGTAGACAAGATCCAAAAAAATGCCATGCATGTGGAGATAAGCATGTGAGTGGACAAGATAAAAAAAAAATGACATAAAGATAAGCATGTGGGGGGACAAGATTCAAAAAAATTGCCATAAAGATTAGCATGAGTACAAGATAAAGATAAGCATTGGTACAAGATTCGTCAAAAAGAGTATGAGGACATGGGAAGAAATGATGTATACTTCCTTTTACCCAAAAACGTACTTATAAAACAGAAAAAACGCTCTTTTGGGGCCCGAAACGACCTCGAAAGGCCAAAAAGTGGTGAGCCTTGCCAGTTGGGTCGTTTCTGAGTGACCATGCGAATTTCAGCCAAATCCGCCACAGAAAATTGTTGCCGCAAAATAAATTTTATTGCCGCAAAATGAATTTGTTGCTGAAAAATAAATTTCTTGCCGAAGTTTAGCTCGTTGACCGCATCTCTATCGAAAACTCTCCTTCACGAGACCTCTCACAATAGAAAAACTAAATTAAAAAAAAAACGGTTCGGGTTGAAACCGGTTTTTCAAACCGGTTCAAAAACCCGGTATACAAACCGGTGGAAGCTCGAAAACCCTAAACCGGTTCCAAACCGCCGGTTTGGCCTCAAACCGAAACCGGTTTGGTCAAACCCGGTGTTGACCGGTTCGGTTTTCCGGTTTCAAACCGGTTCTGGTTTTTAAAACCGGTTTTTTGTTCACCTGATTGAATCTGATTAATAATATTTTCAGTATTTCTACTGATTTCTAAATGGTATTAGAGACTAAGGTTACAAGTTCGCTTGATTTATACCCCCCTCAAGTTCATATTCGCTTAATACCGTACTCATGAAGAAAATCTGTTGAAGTACCAATGGAGATGTTGGGTAGTAAACCCCCGATAAAATTTTCGTGGCAGTGTTAAACACTTCAAGTAATTGGGTTAAAGATTGAATAATAACCCAATTTTCAGCCGGAAAATGATTACACCTATTCTTATTGGCCAAAACGTCATGAAAATACGCCAAAGTATTTTGTTGTTTCAAACCACTTAGGAACATATGATAAGTGGAGTTCCAATGTGTTGGAACGTCCCAATTTGGTCGTAAACAAGAGTACGAGGACATAGGAAGAAATGATGTATACTTCCTTTTACCCAAAAACGTACTTATAAAACAGAAAAACACTCACTTTGAGCCCGAAACGACCTCTGAAAGGCAAACAGTTACACAGCTCCATGCGAATATCTCACAAAACCGCCACAGAAATTTGTAGCCTTGCAAAATGAATTTGTGCCCGGAAAAATAAATTTCTGCCGAAGTTTAGCTCGTTGACTCCATCTCTATCGAAAACTCTCCTTCACGTGACTCTCACAATAAAAAAACTAAATTCAAAAAAAAAACGGTTCGGGTTGAAACCGGTTTTTCAAACCGATTCAAAAACCCGGTATACAAACCGGTCGAAACCAAGAAAACCCAAATCGGTTCCAAACCGAAATCGGTTTGGTCAAACCCGGTGTTGACCGGTTCGGTTTTCCGGTTTTAAACCGGTTCCGGTTTTTAAAACCGGTTTTTTTGTGCACCTCTAACTAAAGGATGACTTTGTTATTAACAAAAAGCGTTATGGGTGGATAAGATGAATCTAGGTGATTTTTGGTAGGCGCAATAAAGAGAGATTCTTGTACTAAATCAAGTGAGTGAAATGGTTATGCACAATCAAAGGTAAACCGTTAGTCTTACCGTGGGAACAGACCCCACGATTGGACTCCGACGTGAAAGTAAGTACATATATTTGTCAGAGAATGTCAGAGTATGTGTGTGTAGTATGTGGTTAGAGAAAAT
The DNA here is from genome assembly GCA_026074375.1 of Tanacetum coccineum. Classification (NCBI taxonomy): domain Eukaryota; kingdom Viridiplantae; phylum Streptophyta; class Magnoliopsida; order Asterales; family Asteraceae; genus Tanacetum; species Tanacetum coccineum. Next base: position 35,775 of record BQNB010053840.1, on the reverse strand, counting down.
CCTCCTTGTTAGGTGTCGAAATACCCCTATTTATAGGTGAGCAAAATATTAGGTTTTCCTAGTATTTCGCTCATTTTCGTTAGTAAGCCGAAGTGGGACCCTTATCGGGTAAGGGTCCGCTTATAATCATGACTTACGGACTTAGGCTCTCCTAGCGAACTTCCGCTGTCTTACGGAAGTATCTTCTGGAAGTCTTCTGTCCGTGTTGATGCTTCCGGACCGTAGCCCGTTAGTCTGGGCTTAGCTTTGGTCCATTGCACTTTTGTAATTGCCTTTATGGGCTCGGCCCATGTATAAAATATGTGGTCCATGCCGCGGGGCCTGGTTATACAAGTTATACTGTCGGATCAATTCCCCCTTTCAAGTGAGTGGTCGTATTGCGTGCGATATTGATTGCGTGACGGTAGCTATTACTAGACTCCAGGATTTCGGTAAGTTCTTATGTAATTTTTGCTTCCCTCCGTGCTGATCTTTTCGCGGCGTTCCATTGCCTTTGTTAGGTAAGACGTTGGTGACGTGGTCTTCTTATGGCCTTTCATCTTTTAACTGATTTGACTGGTTAGTCTAACTGCTTAACTGTCATCACTATCTTTTACTTTTCATCTGGCCATTGACTCGAGGTCATAGCCACGTAAGAACCATCTTGAAGGAGCTTGCATTAACTATATCGGGTATAAATATTCGGCATGGTTTTTCACTGTTCTTTTTCACTTCTTTTAAATTTTATAAACACCATTGTAAGAAAGTTTCTCCAAGCTTTTTAAACCTGATCTTATTTGTGCCCCTTAATTTCGAAGAATTTTCATAGGCTTTCAGGTTAGGCCCCAATCCTTGCTTACTTTTATCATGAGCAATATTACAGATATAAAGTCGATTCTTACTCTAAAAGCTCTAAAAAAAATTGTGAACGTATTATATTCCTGATGAAGTTCATCCGCAATTGCCTAGCCCTAACCAAACAATTCATGAAATGCCTATTGGCAAAATAGGTGAGTATACTAGATTCTTCGAGTATGCCAATTTTTGATTACCACTTTCCACTTTTCTTGTTAATGTGCTCAGACACTACCACATCCATATATCCCAACTATCCGTTATTGGTGCGGCCAAAGTGTCTCATTTTGAGATCCTTTGCCGTGATCAGGTTTTGAACCAACGGTTTTGGTTTGTATCTATGATTTTATGTTAATTCCAAAAACAAAGGCTGGATGTCGTTCAGTAAACGCCAGGGGAATGATGTCGTGTGTTACACCAAACCATTAGACTCATTAAAAAGCTGGAATGATCGTTTCTTTTGGGTCGACGCTTTTGCTTGTCCTGCCTCCTTTTCGTGGAATACTAGCAAAAGCATGTCAAAAGACCCTTTTCCCAAGTCTTCCCCAATAATAAAGCGAGCAATTATGCTATCCCCCCCCCGCCCCCCCTTGTTTCTTATTTGGCTCCTTCCATAAGTATCCTAACTATTACCTTTGCTTAATAGATTAGTCCGTAACCTATACTTTGGATGAAGATACTACCCAATTTTTGTGTGAAAGAATGAGGAGGGGTGCTTATTGTGTTATATCTACTTTTTGTTTGTCTTTTCATTGCTTTTACTGACCGTCTTATTTTTGTCTCTTTTTGTGTAGAAATGGATTTGCTCTCCTTTATCTAAACTGCCGATCCTATAAAGGCGAGGATTTGTGTAGAAATGTAAGACTGCCATCTGGACCAAAAATTACAAAGAACTATTTCAAATGAGAAAACTTGAAACTGATGATTTTTGGAGCTGATCTATATTTACCTATGTGATTTGAATGTTATTCCCTCATAGAGAATAAGACATAACTTTTTTGTGTGACATTTATTTATGATGCTTCTAGGTTTTGCTCATGTTAGATTTTTATTACATATAACGATGAGCATTATATAAAATTAAAGAATTTAAAACTGCATTTAAATTACTCAAGGTCCCTTTGATCCAAAAGATTCAGACTGAGTGGCAGGAGAGTACATGGTACTCTGTATTTTCAGTCTGTTGGTGGTTATCCATGAACTGACTGCCATGTAACTCCACAATAAAATGGTAATATCTGAAATAAAAAAAATAGAATAGTGGGGGGGGGGGGGGGGGGTACAAAAGGAAATGGTTAATTTCATGTTGTCCTACTCAGGACTGAGTTAAAGGTTATGGGGTGAAGCTATGTTAACAGATTACTATTTATTAAATAAGGTTCCCAATAAAAGGCACATGATTATCCATTATGAACTCTGGACTAAAAGGAAACCAAACCTGAACTACCTTAGGGTTTGGGGTTGTAGGGAAGTTGTAAGACTCCCTGATCCAAAGCTAAAAACTTTGGGTGAAAGAGGCATTGAATGCATCTTTGTTGGATATGTTGAGCATTCCAAGGCGTATTTCGGTTCATGTCCATTGAGCCTTAATGAATCAGTATCATTAACTCTATAATTGAAATCAAAGGATGCAAACATTGATAAGAAGTAGATTCTCATCAGTCCTAGACCAAGTCTCAGGATTCCTAGTAGAACTGAAGACATTGGTGGTTCAGTGGTCCCTGAAGAGGTCACTGAAGAGGTTGTTCAGCAACCTGAACCTGAGCTTAGAAAAAACAAAAGGAATAAGACTCCAAAGGATTTTGGACATGAACTTTAATTATACTTAATTGAAGGAACAAGGGATGAGGTCTCTGACCACACTCCTATTGATTGAATGTTTGTATGGATTACCCAACAACTATTTGAATTGAAGCCAATGAAGTCCCAAGATGTTGCTTTCTAGAAAGAAGTAATTAATGATGAGATAGACTCCATCATGGGTAACAACACTTGGGTGTTGGATGATCTACCTCCAGGTTTGCAACCTCTATTGGTTGTGCGAAATGTATTCTTCAAAAGAAAAACTGAAGGTAGATGGAACTATCGAAAAGTTTCAATGCGAGGGCTGGATTATTCCAGGGCGTTAAACAAAAGTCAGGAATAAAATATTTGATACTTATGATCCAGTGGCTCCGTAACAGTACCATAAGACCTACTGTGTGCTTAGCAATGGCATAATTCACAATCATAATATTCGATCAGATGGATGTGAATAGCCAACTTCTTGAATGTGACTATGGAAGAGGAGTTTTATATGAATCACCCTCAGGGCTCATCATGCTGGCAATGAGAAAAAGTGTTGTAAATAGAATTAAAGTCTCTATATTGGACTAGAAGCAGGCACCTAAGGGGGGGGGGGGGGGGGGGTGGGGGGGGGGAGCAAGACATCAAAAAGTTTGATGAATGTAATTTTGTCTGATGGTCATTACTGTAACCAAGCTGACAAATACGTATATAGCAAATTTGATGAATATGATAAAGGAGTCATCATTTGTCTATATGTTGATGAGATGCTGATCTTTGGCACTGACCCATGTATAAGTAACCCGACAAAGTGAATTTTTTGTCATCAAATGTTCTTTTATGACGGACATTGGGGGGGGGGTGATGTTATCCTTGGATAAGGATTAAAACATGGAAGTAATGAATACCATTTTTCTCATCTCCACTATATTAAGAGGTACTGGAAGAAAATTCCAATTACTTTGTTGCACTCCAAGTGAGTACTCCTATTTACATATACTGGTTATCCTTCAGTGTTGGAAGGTTACATTGATGCAAGCTGGATCAGCAACACTGAGGACAATTCGTCTACAAGTGGCTGGGTATTCCTGCTTGGTGGTGGTGCAATTTCTTGGGCTTCCAAGAAGCAAACTAGCCTAACTGGTTCCAAACAATGGAATCTCTTGAGATTCCATTGTGGTCTAAACCTATAGCACCTATTTATATCCGCTGTGATAGTGTTGCTACATTAGCAAAGGCTTATATCCAGATGTACAATGGGAAGTCTAGACACTTAGGTGTCAGGCATAGCATGATTCGTAAGCTGATCACGAATGGGTTGATATCTATAAAGTTTGTGAGGTCTCAACAAAAATTAGTTGATCACTTGACGAAGGGACTAGCTAGAGACTTGGTTATAAAGTCTGCTGAAGGGATGGGAATAAAGTCCAACTAAGTCACTGAATGCTAGGACACCCAACTCCCTACTAAGGAAACTTGGTAGCTGAGTTCAATGTGGAAAGCTAAACGTTCAGAGGACTGAAGCACATGTATTTACATATCATCCCAAGGATGTGCTTGGAACCTGCTAAAAAAGAGGATGAAGTCTTTACTTCTCAATGGTTAATTTCTTTGAAAAAGTGCTTAGCAGGAGCATTAATAAAAAGGAACCACCTATGTAAATGTTGAGGTTTTTCCGCTTCAGGGAGCATGGACTTTGGCTCTTACAACATTTATGAATTGGATATGGACACCTGTATAGTGTCTGGAGTTTTTTATGTGTTTGAAAACTTGTGTGTATTTTATCTTCAGGTATTCAAATGGGTTGAAGGGTTCAATTCTTAAAACACCCAGATTTTCAAATATTTGAACGTGTAATTTACTAAGATGGAAATTCAATCCTCAGGATATTTTAATTTATGCACTTGTTTTGTTTAATGTTCAATTTTTCATGCAAAGGAATTGTACTAAATTGGGGAGGATTGTTAGAAATTTAGTGCAATTGTGGGAATTAGATCATACTTGGAAATAGGTTTGGAGATACGGAGTGTATACCCTTCAAGTCATTGATTTTCACTGACTCTTTTAGTGGTTTGATTAAATGGGTGGTTATTTTCCTATTTAAGTGACAAATTTGACTATATTAATTGATTATATTTAATTTGGTCATGAAATCATTATTCCTAAATTATGAAGGATAATTGATTTGATTGCATTAATTGACCATATTTAATTTGGTCATGAAATCAATAATTCCTAAATTATAGAGGATAATTATGGAAGAGATTAATTAGCCATTAATCTCTCATTAATTCCATTATTAGGTTATGAGTAAATCCTTATAAATAGGGATCACAATTGCATGGAAAAATACACATAAAACAAAAACACATAGAAACACATGGTTCTTGATTTGTGCCTAGAACAAGAACAAATACTTGGTTTTATCCCAAGGAGGTATTCGTGTAACCCAAGCATAGGGTCGAATAATCTTCTTTGGAAAGTGATTACACGACTTTAAGTGATATCCGGTAACCATCTTGGTAATTAGCTAGGCTATTGATTGTCTTCACCATGATTTGGGATCTACTACAACCAACACTTTATCACTCTTATTCCGAAGGTTAGTAACCCTATTCATGTCACAGATTATCGTCCCATCTCCCTTATTAATATTCACTATAAAAGCATTGCCAAAGTTTTAGCTAATCGGTTGGCTAACGTGGTGGAAAAAATTGTTAGTCATAAGCAATCGGCTTTTATTTTGGGTCGCCAAATTTTGGATGGCCCTCTTATGCTAAGTGAGATGATTGATTGGTACAAAAACAAAAGAAAAAGATGCTAATTTTTAAAGTTGATTTTAAAAAGGCCTTTGATTCCGTCAGTTGGAAATACTTGGATTTCGTGCTTCATAATCTTGGCTTGGGTATCACTTGGAGGTCTTGGATTAAAGCCTGCTTAGAATCTTCTAGAACTTCTATTTTGGTTAATGGAAGCCCCACATCTGTATTTTTAGTTAAGCGCAGATTAAGGCAAGGAGATCCACTGTCTCCCTTCTTATTCATCCTTGTTATGGAAGGGCTTCACATGAGTTTATTGGAGGCGACTCAGTCTGGACTGATTCGTGGTATTAAAACTGGCTCATCGAACATTATTTTATCTCATATATTTTATGATGATGATGTTGTTATTACTACGGAATGGAGCTCTCTCGATATGGATAATATACGTGTTCTTTAGGTTTTCTTTCTTGCATCGGGCTTAAAATCAATATTCATAAATCTTATGTTTATGGTGTTGGTGTTTCTGATAACGAGGTGCATACCATGGCTAATAATACTGGATGTTCTCCGGGCTCCTTTCCATTCGTTTACCTCGGGTTACCTATTGGCGCTAACATGAACCTCACAACTAATTGGAAGATTCTTATTGATCGTTTTGATGCTAGGTTATCTAAATGGAAAGCTAATCTCCTTTCTATTGGAGGTCGTCTTACTTTAATCAAATCCATTCTTGGAAGTCTCGGTATTTACTATCTATCAATTTTTAAAGCTCCAAAATCTGTCTTGAAGTTGTTAGAAAAAAGCATGCTTCTTTCTTTTGGGGCGGCAACCATGAATCTTGTAAGTTAGCTTAGGTTAAACGGCCTATTGTCCTAGCCTCTCTTGACAAAGGAGGTCTCGGCATTGAGAGTTTGAAATCATTTAATTTAGCTCTCCTTCAAAAGTGGCGTTGGAGAATGATCTCTAATGCTAAAGCTCTTTGGGTTAAAGTTATTAAAGCGTTTCATGGTCAAGAAGGCGGTTTTGGTCTTAATGACAATACTTCGAATGGTGTTTGGTCTAAGATTGTGGGATCCTCTAATTATCTCCATTCGGCTGAAATTCTTCCTATTGACTCTATTCGATTTCAAGTTGGTTGTGGAACCTCGACTCGCTTTTGGAAAGATCTTTGGACCGACAATGCTCCTCTATACATTCGATATAACAAACTTTTTCAGCTTGAGCAAGAGAAAGATTGTCTCATATGGGATCGGCTCGTTGATAATCAATGGACCTGGAACTGGTCTCGATCCATCATGGGGGCTCGCAATACCGCTTATCTAAATGATCTTATCAACGAGATTAGTCATACCGATTTCTCTCCCGAATTGGATGCTTGTTGCTGGACTATAGCTAAAGACGGTGCCTTTTCTGTTAGCTCTACTCAGCATCATACAAACACTCACCTTCTGCCCTCGTTGGATAACCAGACTCAATGGGACAAAACCCTTCCTCGTAAGGTTAATGTTTTCATGTGGCGTTTAATGCTTGATCGTCTCCCGCACAGACTCAACCTTTCGTCCTGTGGAATTGACATCCCATCGATCTCTTGCCCTTCGTGTAATGGTAATGTAGAATCCTCTAATCACATCTTCTTTGATTGCGTTAATGCAAAGGATATTTGGAATCTTGTTCGTAATTGGTGTGGCATCCTGTTTCCTACTTTTACTTCGTTTGAGCATTGGAAAGATTAGTTTGGTTCTTGGCAAGCGTCTAATGAGAAGATTAGGCGCTTGTTTGTTATTGTTGCTGCTTCCTTATGGTGGCGTTGGAGGTATCGCAATAGTATCATTTTTTGCCAACTACCGATGAGAAGAAGTGACATTTATGATAATATCCGTTCTTCCTCCTTCTCTTGGCTTCATAATAGATGTCGTATGTCTTGCAGATGGATTGAATGCCTCAAATCTCCTTTGTTGGTTTTGAGTTCTAGATTGAGTTGATGATTCTCATTCCATTTTTTGGCTGCGTGCTTCTCTAGGCGTTTGGATGAATTTGATCTTATTTTCTTATTTTTGCATTATTTCCTTGAGGCTTGTTTGGGTCTGCATCAAAAACACCCCAGAGTGAAAATCGGTGGCTCGGCCTTCGTGGGTGGGGATTTTTCTCTTGCCTAAATTGGCAAGAGTTTTTTCATCCTTTTTGCAGTCCTCACAGTTAAAGTTCTCGGGTGGAATCTAGAATGTGTAATCTTATTTTTTTCTAGATTTGTACTTGGCTTTATCAGTATCTAGTGCCTTACTAGCAGCTTTTTAATATATTATCAGTCGTTCAAAAAAAACTAGCCGCTATATTGCAAGTTTAAATTAATATTAAAAAGAAAATATATGGGTTTTTCTAACGAAAAAGTTACTTTAAGAAACATAAAAAGAAAATCTATGGATTTTTCTAACATGTTTCTAGTGGACACATGTTTGAATACATGTAATTGTCTATGTTAGTTGGTTCTAGGGGTGTGAATCGGGTCGGGTCGATCGGGTTTGGGTTAATCGGGTCGGGTCAATTCGGGTCAAAGCTCAGAAAATCCATACCCGAACCCGACCCTATTTGAACTAGGGTTACTTGGGTTCGGGTCAATTCGGGTCGGGTCAACTCGGATTCGGGTCAATTCGGGTTGGGTCAACCCGAATCTGAGTAAAATTACAAAAGAAGTTCTTATTTTTACTCTTTTATATAGAAAATCTATAAATTTATATTAAAAAAAAAATCTTTATTCGGGTCAATCGGGTTGACCCGAACCCGAGTTAGCCAAAACATTTCAACCCGATACCCGACCCTATTTAGAACTCGGGTTAGTCGGGTTGACCCGAATTGACCCGAATAAGATTTTTGACCCCCCTAGCTGGTTCATTAAAATTATATGTATTCAAACATAAACAATTACATGAACGAGCTAGGGGTCGGGTCGGCTTTTTTGACACCCCTAGCTGGTTCATTAAAATTATATAACCAAGGTAATATATAGCTTAGATTAATGTTCATTAACGAGGTTATCCACTCGCGCTCTACTGCGGAGCTCGAGATTTTACGTTAAGGACTAACTTTGTAACTGACGGATAACCTCGGGGACTATTCTCGTAACTTGATAACCTCAAGAACAATTTGTGTAAATTTTTGGTGAAAACTAACGGCCCTTAACTAACGACTTGTAACGGAACCATAACCTCAAAAACTGTTTCCGTAACTTTGGGCACCGTTCATTTTACTGTTCATTACCTCACGAATTACTGTTCCAGGGACGGAGCCACCTTATAAGCTGGGTTGGCCAAAGCCCACCCCAACATTTTGCAAAATATGTATTAGTGCGAGTATTTTGCTTCAGCCTATTAAACTTGAACATATTTAAAGAATTTAGCCCACCTTATTCTTTATTTTGATAGCAAACGAGTAGGCTTGACCGCGCTCTGCCGCGAGACGGTCAGCAGACAGTGAAAGTAACTTAAGTGATGTTAATACAATTCCATTCCACATGTTGTTTATCTAGCACTAACTGTATGAAGCTTACATAAGATGTTATGTAACACCCCCAAATTGGGTCGCAGCGAAATATGGGTTTGAGAGTGGTACATCATAGATCAATAACACAAGATATATATAAGAACGACCATTAAAATTCGTTTAAACCCGATACATTAGATTTAGCAAATTATTTGTTACAAAAGCCCAAAGCTTCACTTGTTCAAAATACAAAGATTTCTAGCCCATAACAAATATACAAAAGTAATGCAACCAAATCTTTAATGCATGATATCCCAAAACGTAACCACCAATGTATCCCTTGCACCTCGTGCCTTATTGGCCTCCTAAAAAACATTGCTTTAAAACGCCAACAATAATGTTGGTGAATTCATAGGTTTGTTAAATGGATAATGTAGGACTGCAAGATTTCTCCCATGATAATGCAACAGATGCAAACATCATAAAATGTAACTACACTTTCCTAAGCTCATAACACTGAAGCTCGACATGTATGAATTGCAATTATAAATTGCCAATATTGCCCGTGATGATGTTCTAACCCGCAACATCCTATGTCCGACATGGTATACGTTCGTTTGTCCAGTGATAGCTAATCACCCGAACGGGGATGTCGATCCTAATAAATCTATTTATAACATTCGCGTTCACAACAGTAATTGACAGTTCATGATAATGGGCTCAGACGGGTTATCGCTACTTAGGCAAATACGTAATCATGTTAAAATATACACTTGCGTCCAATTTGTAAAACATGCATATGTTTCTCACCCCAAAACTTGTAAATCATTACAAATGTAAAACATGGGGCTATGAACTCACCTTGAGTGAATGATTATCAAAGTACCACAGAAAATGCATTACGATAATGACCGAATGCAACCTAATTAAATATAGGTCATATAAGTACTAAGAATTTTGAATAACTAATATCATATACAATTCTATATAGCTACATCACCATCTAATCGTATTTGTGAAATCATATTTATAAGGTAAAAACGTTTATAAATATCTCTTTAGTAAAAACGGCGTAACTTTATCGTTTTAAGTCTGTTTCTTATGTCTATGCTTTCATATTAAGACGAGTTATCAAAATATTACATTTTTATATTTTCAACCTACTGGTGAACAGTACTTTTTACTGTTCATATACTTTTATAAAATTAGTCGTCGTAAACTCTTAAACGTCGTATTTTATTCGTTTTAACTCCGTTTTTAGTGATTCTTTCGAGCACGTCTTCATAATTAAAAGTTCTATCTAATTAATGATGTTTTCAAAGTAAATATATCTGATGTGAACTGAAACTTTTATAAAAGTATTTATTGTCGTAAACGTGAAAAATCCATAACTCATTCGTTATTAATCGAAAAATTACGATTCTTAATGTTTTGAAATCCTAAAAATATGTACTATCTGAGAAAAATAACTAAACTTTTATATCATAAGTGGTTTGTAAATTGTTTTTATAAAATTTCTTCTATAAACCACTTTTTATAACTAAACCTTGTAAATTACGTATCTCCTTCGTTATAGCTCGGTTTTTCAAGTTTCTACGCTTTTGAATCCTCCATGACATGTAGTATTTTATAAAACTATAAATAAATACTTGTATTCAAATTTAAACAGCCCCTTATTATATATTTTTTAAAGTTGTTTAAAAAACTTGTTTTTGCAGCTTTTCTAGTTTAGCAAACCTAGTTTACCAATCCATTACAATACAAATAATCACCATGTCTTTACATACTTAGGTACCTTAGTCCATCATTTATGTCCAAATATATCCACGAATCACGAAGATCCATAAGTCTAACATACATGTTTTGTTCATGAACTTTTATAAATACACTTTTTAGTTAACTAGTTTATATAAGCTTTATCACTAACGCACACTTCTAAAATGTATATACTTCCATTCTCCTCACATGTTCTTAACAACAAAATAGCAACATGAACAAAGTATAACCATAACCATGATCATAATAAAAATTCCATTTTTACATTTAAATAAGACCTTATGTGATTAACTACATAACATCATATATGCATAAAATCACAAATGTAAAGATATTAAGGTTTTTTGGTAACCTTAGTATGATGTATGGTGATGAACAACAATGCCTAAACCCTTGTTTAGCAAACAAACCCTGGCTTCCAATACCAAGAAAACCCTAAATCCAAGTAAACCCTAATATTGAAACCTTCCTTGCTTAACCCTTTTAAATGTCTAACCAAGCCTTCAAACCTTCTTGGTATATCTTAGATATGTTGTAGGAACACTTGTATGTGTTGTAAATAAAGCTTGTATGAATCGTGGGTTTTGAGGAGAGCACAAGAGAGATTGTGTGAAATATTTTCTAAGGAAATGAAGTGAATGAAAGTCTAGGAATATGATCACTTAAATACTAGAAATATCTAGGAAAAAGATCTGTAGAATTAGGGAAATTAAGATGGGCTTGTTTAAGAATGGTATGGAACTTTGGTTATTGTAAGAACTTGTGTAAGAGTAGTTGGTGTTGTGTAAGAGAGTTTACTTGCAAATCTTATTAACACATGTTATTTTAAAATGTCAAAAACAAATATCTTTGGTTCTCTAATGTATATATCCGGCCATACATACATTTGCTTAAGGAATTTGTATAATTTTTTAGTATTGGGAATAATTGTGGGTATTTGTTGAAGCGTAGATAAGTTTTGGTGGTTCCGTGAATGCCTAAACGTATTTTATCATGAAACGTAAACACTTTACGTAACCAATAAAAATAAAATGTACAAAGTTAATAATTATCCTTCAAATAATTACTTAACACTTGTTTGACGTAAAAATTTAATTGTTTGATGCCCATTTACGTTGAATGATAATTTTTAGCTTACGTGATTTAACTTAACACTTAAAATTAAAAGCAAACGCGTACAACACTAAAAATAATTAAATGACATCGTACAATGACCTAAAAACACGGGGTGTTATAGTCTTCCCCCATTAAATGAGCCTTGTCCTCAAGGCTTAAGACGCGGCACTTGACGACGGTGCGGCCTTTGCGAATAGGTACGGATATTTCTTCTGGAATTGGTCTTCACGTTCCCATGTAAACTCAGGACCTCTCTTAGAGTTCCATCTAACCTTGACAATTAGGACACGGCTTTGCCTTAACCGTTTGACTTCTCGATCCATGATTTCTACAGGTTCTTCCACAAAATGAAGCTTGTCATCAACGTGGAGTACTTCCAACAGAACGAGTAATGGATCATCAGAATAACACTTCTTCAAGTTGGATACATGAAACGTGTTGTGAACCCTGCTTAGCTCTTGAGGAAGCTCAAGCTTGTAAGCAACGGATCCAACCTTTTCCATCACCTTGAAAGGTCCAACATATCTGGCGTTTAACTTCCCCCGTTTGCCAAAACATACGACCCCTTTCCAAGGTGAAACCTTAAGCATAACTTTATCTCTAACATGAAATTCCATCGGCTTATGCTTTAAATTAGCGTAACTCTTTTGTCAATCGCGAGCGGCTTGAATCCTTTGTTTGATTTGTACGATCTTCTCAGTTGTTTCTTGCACTATTTATGGACCAGTGAGTTGAACTTGTCCAACCTCGGCCCAACAAACAGGTGAACAACACTTTCATCTGTAAAGTGCTTCAAATGGTGCAGCCTTGATGCTAGAGTGATAACTGTTGTTATATGAAACCTCGACCAATGGCAAATGTTTAACCCAACCATTTCCAAAGTCGATCACACAAGCACGTAGCATATCCTTGAGAGTTTGGATGGTTCTCTCGCTTTATTCGTCATTTTACGGGTGATATGCAGTACTCATATCCAAGTTCGTACCCAAGGCCTTCTGAAGTGATCTTTAGAAATTTGATGCGAACCTAGGGTCACAATCACAAATGATCGAGATAGGTATTCCATTCCTCGTAACTACCTCTTTCAGGTACAATCTTGCCAGTTTCTTCATGGGATCAGTTTCCCTTATTGGTACGAAAATTACAGATTTAGTAAGTCGGTCAACAATCACCCAAATAGTGTCATAACCTTGTGACGACTTAGGAAGCTTTGTGATAAAATCCATGGTGATATTATCCCATTTCCATTAAGGTATATCAGGTTATACCAACAATCTCGACGGCCTTTGGTGTTCGGCTTTGACCTTAGCACAGGTCAAACACTTGCTAACATAGGTGGGGATGTCGGCTTTTATATTGGGCCACCAATATAGCTTTTTCATGTCCTGATACATCTTGTCAGAACCCGGATGGATAGAATATTTGGACTTGTGGGACTCGTGTATAATCACAGTCCTCAGGTCACCATAACAGGGTAACCAACTCCTCCCATTTAAGCATAAAGTTCCATCCGAAAGTGGTTCCAACTTCTCCGTTCTAAGTTTCCCCAGATCCTTTGAATTTTCAATCAACATACCTTTAACATCTTTGTTCTTGATGTTCTCTGGTTTTCGTGCTTCAGTCTGAGCATTCAATATTTGTTTGGGAAGATCCAAGCAAATAGTCATAACTAAGGCTCGAACTCTTAATGGTTTAATTTGTTCCTTCCTGCTCAAAGCATCAGCAATAACATTTGCTTTCCCCGGATGATAATGAATCTCACAGTCGTAATCATTGAGCAACTCTAACCAACGACGTTGTCTTATGTTCAATTCTTTCTGATCAAGGTGCAGCACCAGGTACTAAATCAATTTGAAACTCCCCTTGTCGGGGCGGTGGAATGCACGGTAAGTCTTTGGGAAATACCTCGGTAAAATCCCGAACGATTGGTACGTCCTCAAGTCGCTTGTCTTCAGTGTCCTTCGTAGTAACATGTGCCAAAAAGATAGGACATCCTTTTAGCAAATACTTTTGGGTTTCTGTGCACGAGATGATGTTCAATAGCGTCTCGCTTCCTCGGTTGCTTCCGTCACCACGAATAATTAGCGTCTCGTTTCCGAATGAAACACGAACGATCTTCTCGTCACAAACAATGATAGCATGGTACTTTGCTAACCAGTCCATGCTGATTATAACGTCGAAACTACCGAGTTCTATGGGCATTAAGTCTATGATGAATGGGTGGTTTAAGAGATTTAATGTACAACCCCGAATGATAGTGTTTAACCCAATTATTCTCCCGTCAGCTAGTTTGACATCGTAAAAATGATCTAAGGCAGTTGGTGTGATGTCAATTTAGGAGCTAAATGCAGTAGACACAAAACTCCTATCGGCACCAGTATCAAACAAGATAGAAGCATAGCGGTTGTTTAGAAGGAACGTACCTGTGACGACGTTTTAGTTTGGGTTTGTCCCCGCATTGCCTACCGCATACACTTTAGCTGGAGCATTTCCACTTCCAACTGGGTTGCCTCTATTGTTGTTCTTCAGCTTTAGACACTCCCTCTTGAAATGTCCATGAACTCTACACTCATAGCAAGTAGGTTTTTGACCTGCCCTAGTACCTCTTTGGTTGTTCATAGTGTTGGCATTTGCAGGACTTTTACAATCACGGGCCAGATGGACAACTCGGTTGCACTTGTGGCATTTTGGAGCACATGGACCGTCATGGTGGTAATTGCATTTAGGACACAAAGGTTTAGATCCTCTATACGGTTTCCTTTCACCAGATCCTACAGTGTAAGCCTTGACAGTGTTCTGTCTGTTTTTTTGTTGTTGTTGTTGGTTCTGATTGTTCTTAGAAGTGTCATCGAACTTCCTTTTGTTCTCAGCCAGCCTTTCAGCAAGAGTGATGATCTTCTTATCCATCAGTTCAGTAGCCATTTCAATAGCATCCTGCATGGTTTTCGGCTTCGATGCCATAACACTTTCGTAAATCATGTCGGGCAAACCACCGACATATCTCTCAATCTTATCAACTCTTAGAAACAAATCCTGAAACACATCAATGCTAGTTTCCTGGAAAACGGTTGATTGTAGCCTATCACGAACGGTACCCTTTTCTTCAATTCCACAACTCGACCTCGACTTCTACTCTCGCCCCTCGGGCAGTACTTTTTCTGTAATCTTCTTTTTCAGGTCCATCCAAGTAATTTCAAATGCAAGTTTGTGACCAACATCCAAACGTGTGAGTTGCACCATGTTAAGCAACTTTAAAAAAGATACATGTAGAAAACTTGATTTGGTTTCAACATTGTAAGTTGCTTAAAGCGAACACAGTTTCACATCTTTCAAACCACTGGTTAATTCAACAACTCCTTTAGTGCCTTTGAAAATATGTTGGAACTTCATGAAGTCTTGTAAGTGCACTCTCAGCAACGCGTCCCCCCCCCCCCCCCCCCCCCCCCCCCCCCCCCCCCCCCCCCCCCCCCCCCCCCCCCCCCCCCCCCCCCCCCCCCCCCCCCCCCCCCCCCCCCCCCCCCCACCCCCCCCCCCCCCCCCCCCCCCCCCCCCCCCTCTGTCCTCTAACACCCGTTCCCAAAGTTATGGTTGTCATCGCCAATCATGGCTTCTGTCAGCACACATTGCTGCCTAATGCAGCAGCAACACCTTGTCGTCAATCCTTGAGCTGGGCATTGTGACCGATGTGGTGGTGGTTGTTTTTGTGGCTGGTGTTGCTCTTGTGGTTCTTTTTGGTGCCATTTTCTTCAAATCACAAGAAAATATAAAACCCGTTAGATTTCATAAAATCATAACCATGACATGACATATACATAATAAATAAAGTGAGATCGCATCACATAGTGAAATACACAACTGAATTGAAATTACCAATGGTGTAGCTAAATCGACATTCATTCATAATAAATTCAATTACAGACATGACATAATACATCCCTTCCATATATAATCTGGAAACATACATGACCTGATTTGGTTACAAAATGATCACTACCCTTAGGTTACAAAAAGAAATATAAACAACCTAAAGCCTTACTAGCCGGGAGTTACCCGTAATACTTAGTAGGCTAATACAACATAGCAACAACATAACCAATCTAAGAGCTACTACTGGCCTCCTCCGGTATCTCTGGCTGTGCTAGACCTCTAGCGGGTCCCTACTGACCCTGCAGTGCTATCACATGTGTCTGTAGTGTACTCACCAATCTTAGTGTCTCCACAAGCTGTGCCTGTCAGGTGCGGTCTGCTGTCCGCAAAGCTCCAATCTCTACATGTTGTGCTAATACTGTAGTACGTAATGCCATGACCTCAGAACGTGCAATGTCACTAGCATCCATAGATCGTCCCCAGGCCTCACGAGAAAGTCTGGTCTCAGCCTCTATAAGTCTGGCAGTGTGAGCATGAGCACATCTTTCTCTTAACAGCATGTTAAACTGGCCGCTCATCAATGACCTATCATCCTGTGCATAATCCAGTCTCCCATAAATCTCGTTTGTGTCCTGCCTAACCCTAGTGGCAAACTCTGTCATATGTTGACCCAACTCTGTGTCATCAGTCGCTGGTGCCCCTGGCATGCCCACAAGCATCTCAGCCCAAGTGTCCGTAATCCCATAACCAACATCTCTCTATGGGTCTCGTCTAATCTTATCATCCAAAGTAGCAACAAATCCATAGTCTGCTCTAAAACCTCTAGTAGGTTTAGCAGTAGGTGTAGATGAGCTCTCTCTTACCTTATACCTAGGACCAAGAGCAATACATAACCTCTTTCGAGGTGGTAACAAAACCTCGGGTACCTCCACTCTACGGTCAGTAGAGGGTAGGAGCAAAGGTGGTGATGGTATAGGTAACGGTATGGGTAGAAGTGGTGGTGTACTTGATGGTAGTGGATGAGAAGTAGATGGTGACTCGGATCTCAGCCGGATCATAGCAGCTCTATACCCCAAAGGATAAGTAGGACCAGCAAGTGGTGGTGGAGATAATATAGGTACTAGTGATGATACTGGTAGTGGTGATAGTATCGGGGGTAGTGGTGGAGAAGGTATCTGGGGAAGTGGTGATGACCATAGGGAAAGTGGTGATGGTGGTGGAGTAGATATAGCAAGAAGCCTGGAAACCTCTGTATCTAAAGGAAGTGATACGGGTGTCTGAGCTCAGATAGATATCCTAGCAGTAATGCAGTATGGTATGGCAAGAAGTCTCTCAATCTCTACCTCAGACCAAAATGGTGTAGGTGGCTAATCTCTGATAGACATCCTGGCCATAACACGGTGTACAGGTGGTGGGATAGAGTTGGCCAGAGCTGGGTGCTCCTACTCCTCCTCATCGTCCTCATCCTCCTCTTCATTATCAGCCTCGTCTCCGGAGGGCTCCTCCGCCTCATCATTATCCTCATCTCTATCGGTAGGATAATCAGCTAGATCCTCCTCATGATCCTCATCCTCATCTTCCTCCGGATCCTCCTCCGGATCGGACTCAGGAATATACCCTGGTGAATCGGCAGTGGGTGAGACAGCAACAGACAGTGGCTGCTCCTCAGCTGGGAGTACATCATCCTCAAGTGGCATAAACTCTAGGTATACCGACTCGGGAACAAACTCTGGTAGAGGTGGTGCCTGCTCTGGCTCCTTCGGGCCAGGCACATAGTCCGGTGATGGCGAAGCCTGAAAAGCAGCCATCACATAAGCATATGGGTCCTCTGGCATCACGGGTGGTCCATCGACTCCCGGTGATCCAATGTCTGACAAGCCCTCAAATAGACTAGATACCGTTGTGTAGGTGATTGTGGAATCCTCTGAATCCGACATGACCAAATTTGATAAATCAAAAGTAGCTTATATAAGTAATAATATAAGACTCTTATAGTAATATACATAGTATTTAATAACATGTATATCAATCATGAATGCTTCCAATCTAACCAACTAATGCAACACTAGTGTATGTATGTCCCGTGAAAACCCCTTTATATGAATGCAATGTTTGAAACGGTTATAGTCTAATCAAAAACATTTGACCAGGTTCTCTATAACCTTGGCTCTTGATACCAATCTGTAACACCCCCAAATTGGGTCATAGCGGAATATGGGTTTGATGGTGGTACATCATAGATCAATAGCACAAGATATATATAAGAATTACTATTAAAAGTCGTTTAAAACCGATACATTAGATTTAGCAAATTGTTTGTTACAAAAGCCCGAAGCTTCACTTGTTTACTTGTTCAAAATACAAAGATTTCTAGCCCATAACAAATATACAAAAGTAATGCGACCAAATCTTTAATGCATGATATCCTAAAACGTAACCACCAATGTATCCTTTGCACCTCGTGCCTTATTGACCTCCTGAAAAACATTGCTTTAAAACGTCAACAATAATGTTGGTGAATTCACAAGTTTATTAAATGTATAATGTAGGACTGCAAGATTTCCCCCATGATAATGCAACAGATGCAAACATCATAAAATGTAACTACGTTTTCCTAAGCTCATGACACTGAAGTTCAACATGTATGAATTGCAATTATAAATTGCCAATATTTCCCGTAATGATGTTCTAACCCGCAACATCCTATGTCCGACATGGTATACGTTCGTTTGTCCAGTGATAGCTAATCACCCGAACGGGGATGTCGATCCTAATAAATCTATTTATAACATTCGCGTTCACAACAGTAATTGACAGTTCATGATAATGGGCTCAGACGGGTTATCGCTACTTAGGCAAATACGTAATCATGTTAAAATATACACTTGCGTCCAATTTGTAAAACATGCATATGTTTCTCACCCCAAAACTTGTAAATCATTACAAATGTAAAACATGGGGCTATGAACTCACCTTGAGTGAATGATTATCAAAGTACCACAGAAAATGCATTACGATAATGACCGAATGCAACCTAATTAAATATAGGTCATATAAGTACTAAGTACTTTGAATAACTAATATCATATACAATTCTATATAGCTACATCACCATCTAATCGTATTTGTGAAATCATATTTATAAGGTAAAAACGTTTATAAATATCTCTTTAGTAAAAACGGCGTAACTTTATCGTTTTAAGTCTGTTTCTTATGTCTATGCTTTCATATTAAGACGAGTTATCAAAATATTACATTTTTATATTTTCAACCTACTGGTGAACAGTACTTTTTACTGTTCATATACTTTTATAAAATTAGTCGTCGAAAACTCTTAAACGTCGTATTTTATTCGTTTTAACTCCGTTTTTAGTGATTCTTTTGAGCACGTCTTCATAATTAAAAGTTTTATCTAATGAATGATGTTTTCAAAATAAATATATCTGATGTGAACAGTAACTTTTATAAAA
>BQNB010053840.1:3836-14211 GCA_026074375.1 Tanacetum coccineum | reverse complement strand
GGATTCCTAATTCTATAATAATAATGCTAAAACAAGTAAAGAAAACCTAAAAACGAAAGCAAATAAGGCTAAAACACGAAAAACGAGAACGGGATTCAAATCCCGTTCTTTAAAAATCCCTAAATTCTACAAATTTAACCATACGAACGCAAATTTAATTTCCTAGGTCCTAAATGATAAAAGAAAATTTTCTAAAAAAGAATTATATTTTTTTGACTTTTTAATAATTTTTTATGAATTAAAAACCTATTTAATCTATTTAAAATCCTAGAAAATGACAAATTAATTCCTAAAAATTCCAAAAAATGATTTTCTACTTTAGAAAAGTCTAAAATATCATAAAAACTCAGAAAAATATTTTTCACTGCTTTTTATAATTAAAAACTAATTCCTAAAATTAATTTAAAAAGCTAAAAATAAAATTTAAAATCTAAAAATGATGAAAAAGATTTTAAACTTTGTAAACCTAAAAATATTTTTAATTCTAAAACTAAAAACTATTTTTTTTATTTTTCTGAATTAATTTACTATTTTTAAATGATTTTCTAAAATTTTAAACTTCGAAAAATAAATAAAAATAACAAATAAAGGAGGAAAAATCTAAAAAATTGCAGGAAAGTCCTAAATGATGTAAAGTTCCTAGGAAAAATAAGCTGGTTAAGCCAGCTTATCAAATAAGCTAAGAAAAAGCCAAAATAAGCTATAAAGAGCTTATAAGAAAAGGAGATGAAAACGTGTATAAGTATATAGAATGTGCAAGAACTAACGGAAAAGTCCCAAGGGCGCTAGTGGTATTAAGTGTGTGAGTTAAAACGTTTGGTGAGTAGGGGTTGAGGTCCCGGGTTCAAGTCTTGCTCACCTGGGACTTCCCCCAACTCCCAAATGTTTTTGATTTGCCATTTTTTTATAACCTTTTAGATAAGCAACAAATAAGCAACTTTTACAAGAACACTTTTTTTAGAAATCAAAAATAAGCACGGAATAAGCACTTATAGTTGACAGAATAAGCTATATTACACTAAGTGACTTTAAGCTAAACTGTTTTGCTTTTTTAAACTAAATAAGCAAATGTAACTACAAAATAAGCTAAAGCAGATAAAAGGCTATATCTAAAAAGCATACCTGAACAAAAATAAGCAACTAAAATAAGATAGAAAGATAGAATACTTAAAAAGCTATAAAACTTAAGATTTTTAAGCTAAAAAGCAAATAAGCTTAAATAAGCTCTAAACTGAAGGAAATAAGCTAAAATGGACTTAAACTAACCTAACAAGCAATACTAAACCTAAGATAAGCAAAAACAATAAGCAAATAAGCCTAAATAAGCAAATGAGCTTTTTGGCCAAACTGTTAAGCAAACAGCCAAAGGGGACTTTTCTAGCTTATTTTTAAGCTAGAAAACAGATCCTTATGGCTTAGAAACTTATACCACTAAAAAGCTTGGCCAAAAAGCTACAATAAGCAACAAAGAGAAATGAGTTTGAAATTAAAATAAGCACTTAAAAAGCTTAATGAAAAAGGTGTTTCACACAGATTCAACACTTAGAAGATTTTTGCAATCTTAACCAAACCTGACTTTGGAGCTTAAAAATAAGCAAACAAACAGAACCTTATGATCTTAAAACCTCAAAACAGATCTAGATTAGACCTCAAAGAACTTATATCAACAACCAAAAACCATTTTGAAATTCAGAATAAACAATAGTTAGAAATTGAAAAAGCAATTTCTCAAATTTTCAACACTTAGCAAATTTTTTGACATATTTTACAAAACCAAAAATGAAAAATGCAGGCCTATTGACTTTGATCCTAACTTGTTTCAACACTTGCACAAACACATAAACATCAAAAATTTCACAAGATTCAAAAGCATAATCAATTTAGCAGATAAAATGAGCTATAAGCTCACAGACTTAAACCACAAGCTCTTAAAACTTTGATTTTGAGTTTTAACACTTAAAAACTTAAACTAACTGAATTTTTGGACTAATCTAAGCTAAACTAAATTGACTCAAGAGTAAAAACTCATTTTGACCCATTTTAACAAGTAAAAACAGTTAAACCAAACACCCCTTTAAGAACTTATAAACCATCTTAAACTGATTTTTTATGAACAAACCTTTAATACCAGATAATAAATAGCTTAAGACAATCCTAATGAATAACCATCAAATAAGCCAGAACAATAAGCTAAACAGTTATGCAAATTTATAAGCTAAAATAGACAGATTTTAACAAAACTTGCACAAATAGCTTTTAAACTATATCCTAAGCAAGAAAAGCACTAAACATCATAAGCAAACATAAATAAGCAAAGATAAGCAAGTAATAAGCACAAATAAGCAGTTGAATAGTAAATAAGCTAAAAATGGAAAAATGAAAACTTACAAAGCTCTTGGTTAAACAGGGCAAATAAGCTCAGATGAGCTTTGTCTACAAGCTCTAGCTTGTGTAACACAAGCTAGTATTGTCCATAAGCCCATCCAAGTTTGGCTTATCATCCATTAAGCTGTGGTATTTGAGGGTGGATATATTTCTGTGTTTTTGTAAAATTTTCTTAAATACTTTATATTTAAATGAAAACAGATTAATAATATGCTTAAATAAGATCTTATAAAAGCTTATGCAAGATTCTTGATAACTTTTGAACACAAATGAGTAAAACAAATTTTAAGCTAAAACTTGAAATTTCATTAATTCATAAAAAAACATTACAATATTTAAAAGATTATACTAAAAATAAGCTGAAAATTAAAAACTAGATTAACTAACTGCCATTGAAGGCTTACACGAGTCCTATTTATAACAAGCTAATAAAGGTTCTAGGTCTTGGAGTCTTCATTGTGCTTCTTTACTGAGAGGTATTGGGGGTGTGTTTGTTGTGTGAGTGAGCTCAAAAAGCAATCTTGGCCATCAATTTTGAGTAGTACCCAAGTCATATGATCATAACCATTGATTTCTTGTCCTGTTCCTTGGACGAATGGAAATGTTAAGGATTGCCAAGGTGTCATTTGTTGGTTTGTGTGGTGGGATATGGTGTGAGGTGTGTAGAGGTGTTGGTCGACAAAGTGGAGAAGAAAGGGGAATAGTGTTTTGTCTGGTGTTGCAGGAAAGGACAGACTCAGTGTGGGAGATGTACAGTGTTCGCGCCCCTTTTGAAGTTTTAGAAAATGGCAAGTATGGTCCCTCAAGGTGTAATATGTTATTACAACCACAGTCCTTGTGGTGTGCATCTTTGGTCCTTTTTGTTTGTAAATGTTTGCACTGTTAGTCCTTAAAGGACTAACGGTGTAAAAGGAATAAAGGGTGATGGTTAACAGGTTGTTATAAGGGGGTTATGGTTTGGGCTTGTTTGTTGGGCCGACTATAATAAAAGAGGACTTAGGCTTTTTTTTATAAGGCTTAAGTCTTATAAAGTCTTCATAATGTTTAAATGGGCTGACCCAGCCCATTAGATGGGTACGGGTGGGCCTACTTTTGACAATTTAGGTTTTCGGGTTTGATTTTCGATGCTTTTTCCAATGCAACTTCCCGGGGTTGACTTTGACTTTTTTTGTTGACTTTGACTTTGTCTTTTTGACTTCTCACGGTCTTTCATTTGACTTTTCTTTCACGCTCTTTCCGTTCTCGTGCTCGATTTTGTCGTTTTGGCTTCTTTTTTGTCCTTTTCTTAGATGCCCATTACCTGCACAATACAAATGCAAAACATACAAATACGATGTATTTTTGGTACGCTTTTGGTCATTTAAGTCCGGTTTTAATGGAAAATGGTATGTGTAATTAAACACATACCAAATACCAAGCAAACATTGTGTGTGCCAAGAAGATCGTTCGTATCCCTTGGGAAATGAAACATTAATTGTTCATGGTGACGGAAGCAACCGAGGACACGAGGCTTGTTTGCACATTATCTCGTACACCAAAACACAAGAATACATGCTAAAAGGATGTCCAGTCTTTTTGGCAAACGTTAATACAAAGGAGACGGAAGACAAGTTGGAGAAGAAGCGACTTGTGGACGTACCAATCGTTCGAGATTTTCCTGAAGTATTTCCTGAGGACTTGTCGGGTCTTCCTCTGACTCGACAAGTGGAGTTTCAAATTGATATGGTACCTGGTGCTGCACCTGTAGCACGGGCACCTTATCGATTGGCGCCTTCTGAAATGAAAGAGTTGTCGGAACAACTAAAAGAGTTGTCCACAAAGGCTTTATAAGACCCAGTTTCTCACCCTGGGGAGCTCCGGTCTTGTTTGTCAAAAAGAAGGATGGATCATTTCGAATGTACATTGATTATCAGGAATTGAATAAACTAACGGTGAAGAACCGTTATCCGCTCCCAAGAATTGTTGATTTATTTGATCAGCTTCAAAGGTCGAGTGTCTACTCGAAGATCGACCTAAGGTCAGGTTATCACCAACTGAGGGTTCGAGAAGAAGACATTTCGAAGACCGCCTTCAGAACTCATTACGGCCATTATGAATTTCAAGTTATGCCATTTGGTTTGACAAATGCACCTGCCGTATTCATGGACCTTATGAATCGGGTGTGCAAACCTTACTTGGATAAATTCGTGATTGTCTTTATTGACAATATTCTCATATATTCGAAGAATAAGCAAGAACATGAAGAGAACCTTAAGTTAATCTTAGAGTTGCTTAAGAAAGAGGAGTTGTATGCCAAATTTTCCAAGTGTGAATTTTGGATTCCTAAAGTACAGTTCCTCGGTCACGTGATTGACAGCCAGGGTATTCACATGGACCCTGCCAAGATCGAATCCATTAAAGATTGTGCATCTCCTAAGTCACCAACGGAGATTCGTAAATTTTTAGGTCTTGCTGGGTATTATAGAAGATTCATCGAAGGATTTTCGAAGATTGTCAAACCAATGACCAAGCTCACTCAAAAGAAGGTCAAGTTTGAGTGGGGTGACAAACAAGAAACAGCGTTCCAACTGTTGAAGCAGAAGTTGTGTAGTGCACCAATTCTGGCTTTACTTGAAAGAAGCGAAGATTTTATCGTATATTGCGATGCTTCGATCAAAGGTTTGGGTGTTGTGTTGATGCAAAGAGAGAAGGTGATTGCTTACGCATCACGCCAATTGAAAATTCATGAGAAGAACTATACGACTCATGATTTGGAACTTGGAGCAGTAGTTTTTTCTCTGAAACTTTGGAGACACTATTTATACGGAACCAAGTGTACGGTGTTCACGGATCACAAGAGTTTACAACACATTCTTAATCAAAAGGAGCTGAATATGAGGCAGCGTCGTTGGTTAGAATGGCTTAGTGATTACGATTGCGAGATTCGTTATCACCCAGGGAAAGCAAATATTGTCGCTGACGCTTGGAGCAGGAAGGAATGAGAGCCACCATTAAGGGTCGAGCCTTAGTCATGACTATAGGTTTGAATCTTCCCAAACAAATTTTGGATGCTCAAACTGAAGCACAGAAACCAGAGAACATCAAGAACGAAGATGTTGGAGGCATGTTGGTTGAAAATTCTAAGGATCCGAAGAAATTTAGAACGGAAAAGTTGGAACCCCGTGCGGATGGAACTCTATGCTTCAATGGCAGGAGTTGGTTACCATACTATGGTGATTTGAGGACTGTGATCATGCACGAGTCCCACAAGTCAAAGTATTCTATCCATCCGGGTTCTAAAAAGATGTACCAAGACATGAAAAAGCTATATTGGTAGGGGTGTGCACGGTTCGGTTTGGGTCGGTTTTTGGCCAAAACCGAAACCGAATGTTCGGTTTTTTGTGTGACCATAACCGAAACCGGTCGGTTTTTCTCGGTTCGGTTTCTCGGTTTCAATCGGTTTTCCGGGTTCGGTTTCTTGGTTTTTCGGTTTCTTCAAAAAAAAAAAAAAAAATTTTCATTAACTTTCCCATTATATAAAATAAAATTTGCCTAAAGGAGCCCAGTATTTTTAAACCTTAAAAAGGCCCAATAATCTTTGCCATTATAGAAAATAAACTTTGAGATTCCATATTTTCAAATATTCTAGTAAACCGGTTATATATTAAGGCCCAATAATCTTAAAAATCAGCCCATTAGTCCATTAGGAGCCCAGTATTATGTATAATGGATTACTAGAAGATTTGAAAAAAAAATGTATAATGGATTGGTTCGGTTCGGTTTTTACGGTTCGGTTTTTATGTCAAAACCGAAACCGAACCGAAAGTTCGGTTTTTGAAAAAATAAAAAACCAAACCGCCGGTTTCTAGTTCGGTTTCGGTTTTTTTCGGTTCGGTTTTTTCGGTTTTCGGTCGGTTTCGGTTTTTTCGGTTTTTTTTGCTCACCCCTATCTCTTACACCATACCAATTATTCTTACACTAGTTCTTACATCAAGCAAACTTCCATACCATTCTTACGTAAGCTCATCTCATTTTCCCTAATTCTATGGATCTTGTTCCTGGATATTTCTAGTATTTAAGTGATCCTATTCCTAGCATTTCACTTGTATCTTTTCACTTAGCAAAATCTAGCAAAATCCTCTCCCTTTTTGGGTGATTGTTGACCGACTCACTAAGTCCGCAATCTTCTGTACGATGGAGGATGATCCGATGGATATCACTTTGCTAAGATTTACCTAAAGGAGGTTGTCATGAGGCATGAAATACCTCTTTCAATCATTTGTGATCGCGACCCGAGGTTCGCATCTAATTTCTGGAGGTCACTTCAGAATGCTTTGGGTACTAGTATGGATATGGATATCGCGTTACCAGACCACAACCGACGGAGGAATAGACGAGTGAGAGGACTATTCAACTCTCAGAGGATATGTTGCGTGCTTTGTGCAATCGAATTTTGGAAAGGGTTTGGTTAACCCATTTGTCGTTATTCGAGGTTATTATATACAATAGCTATCACGCTAGCATCAAGGCCGCACCATTTGAAGCACTTTATGGTCGAAAGTGTCGTTCACCCGTTTGTTAGGCCGAGGTTGGAGAAGTTCAACTCATTGGTTAGTATTGCAAGAAACAACTGAGAAGATTGTTCAAATCATCCAAGAGAATGCAATGCTACCAGCGATCGACAAAAGATGTTACGCGGATTTAAAAGCGGGGTTTTTAAACGATGAATTTCAGGTTGGGGGATAAAGTTATGCTTAAATTTTCGCCTTAGAAAGGGGTCGTACATTTTGGCAAACGGGGGAAGTTGAACCCTAGGTACGTTGGACCATTCAAGGTGTTGGAAAAGGTTGGATCCATTGCATACAAGCTTGAGCTTCTGCAAGAGCTGAGCAGGGTACACAATACGTTCCATGTATCTAACTTGAAAAAGTGTTATGCACGACGAAACCATTTGCCCTTACGTTGGATGATGTACTTTACTTTTGATCGCGGTCGCCATCGCCAAGAGCGTGATGATGTGCAACATTTTGAGGATTGGATAAGAGAAAATGTAACTGAAAGATTAAGTGTTGTGTGGAGAAATGGAGGATAAAAATTTAGTATTTAAAGGGAGGGAGTAGCCGTTGGAGTTACTATTTATAAAAAAGATATTAATACCCACACCTCTTCATCAACACTATTTCGAAAGACAACTTGAACTGAATTGCGAGACGCAATTCTCTTAACACGAGGAGACTGTAACAACTCACATTTTCACACCTTTTTTACTTCAATGAATATCCAATTATTTATTATAAACTTTTACGCGTTCACTTTAATTTTCAACGATAAATTAAATCGCGTAAGCTAAAAACGATCATTCAATATAAACGGGCATCAAACAATTAAATGTTTACATCAAGCAAGTGTTAAGTAATTATTTTGAGGGTAATTATTAACATTGTTCATTTTATTTTTATTCGTTACGTAAAGTATTTACGTTTCGCGATAAAATACGTTTAGGCATTCCCAGAACCACCAAAACTTTTCTACGCTTCAATAAATACCCACGATTATACTCAATACTCAAAAATTACAAAAATATATCATACATATACATATAAAACCGGATATGGACTCAAAAATACAAAGACTTATCTTAGAAAACACATCTCCATGTTTTCATGGGATGTTCTTTACAGTTAGGAACATTTAGATATTTTATCAAGACTTCCTAATAGTGAACTTGACCAACACTTCCTTAAGACCCTCACTTATGTCTAAAGACTTACTATGCCACATTTGGCTAGCTTATTATACATATACTTGTAATCCTAGCAAAAGATAACATACACTTCTCTCAACACTTAATAAAAATTAAAAATCCTCTCCCTTTTGCTCCTACATACCCACGGCAACAAAAACCCCTTCTAAATAATTCATAGCTTGATTTTCTAAGACCATACAAGCATTCACACATCATTCCTATGATAAGCTAAGATCTTTTGAAGGGTTGGTTAAGCATTTGCAAGGTTTAAGCAAGTTATTGCAAAATTAGGGTTTCTATTGGAATTAGGGTTTTCTAAGCTTGTAAGCTTTGGTTTTATATCTAAACAAGGGTTTAGATATTATGGTCTACCATATTACATCATCATAAGGTTATCTAAAAGCCCTTAACTTTCATTTTTCATGATTTTATGTGTATATAAGTTCTATGTAGCAAAATCACCATTATGATACTTTTAAACATGTAAAAGGGATTTTTACTTGTGATCATTGTTTTGTACACTTTTACATATGTTATGTTGTTGGTAATATCATGTTAAAATGGATATATAAGTATTATACCATGTTGGTTTAAGTATAAAAAGTGTATATACAAATTAGGTTTTTTAAAGTTTACTTAATAAGTTACAAGTAATAGTGTTGTAAATGACTTGTTAAGAACTTGTGATCTTGAACATTTGGATAAATGATGGACCTATAGACACTAATATATGTAAGACATATGATATATTTGGTTATAAAAGGCTTGTGGTAAGTTACTAAGTTGAAAAGTATATAAAACAACTTATATAAACAAGGATACGCATTGATTTCAAAGGGACTATTTTGGTTCGTGTATGGTGACAGCCACATTATGTTCTATAAAGATAGTACGTCTCATGACGATTCCAAAAAGGTAAGAAACTTGAAAAACGGATTAATAACGAAAAATATACGTAGTTTACGTTAATAAATACTTTTATAAAAGTTACTGTTCATCTCAGGTTTATACATTTTGAAAACATCATTAATATGATAGAACTTTTAAAAACGAAGACGTGCTCGAAAGAATCGCTAAAAACGGAGCTATAACGAATAAAATACGACATTTACGAGTTTTACGATAACTAAAACTATAAAAATAATTTTATAAACTGGTGTGAACAGTAAAAAGTACTGTTCACCAGTAGGTCAAAAATATGAAAATGTCATATTTTGATAGCTCGTCTTAATACGAAAGCGTGGGCATAAGAAACGTAAAAATCAGGCTTAAAACGCGAAAGTTACGTCATTTTTACTAACAAGGCATTTACAAACGTTTTTACTTTATAAATGCGATTTCACTAAAACGATTAGATGGTGATGTAGCTATATAGAATTGTATATGGTATTAGTTAATCAAAGTGCTTAGTGCTTATACGACCTATATTGGATTAGGTTGCACTCGATCATTACCGTGACGCATTATCTGTGATATACTTGATATTCATTAACTCAAGGTGAGTTCATAGCCCCACGTTTTACATTTTACAATGATTTATAAGTTTTGGGGTGAGAACATGCTTTGTTTTACAATTGGACGCAAGTAACTTTGAAATACTTACTGTTTTGGATATTGCATACCATGCAATACTTACTGTTTTGGATATTGTATACCATGCAATACTTACTGTTTTGGATATTGTATACCATGCAATACTTACTGTTTTGGATATTGTATACCATGCAATACTTACTGTTTTGGACATTGTATACCATGCAATACACACACTAAACAATTGTGGTCCTACATTCATATATTTTACAAACCTATGAATTCACCAACATTATTGTTGACGTTTTAAAGCATGTTTTCTCAGGAGATCAATGAGGTATAAGACAAGGGATACATTGGTGGTCGTTATTTTGGAAGTCATTTACATTAAAGATTTTGTTGCATTACATTTTGGAGGAACATTTATTATGAACTGGAATCTTTGTATAATTTAACAATGAACAAGTAAAGCTTCGGGCTTTTGTAACAAACATTTTGCTAAATCTAATGTATCGGTTTTAAACGACACTTTTAAAAGTCGTTCTTATATATCTTGTGTTGTTGATCT
This sequence comes from Tanacetum coccineum, assembly GCA_026074375.1. Classification (NCBI taxonomy): domain Eukaryota; kingdom Viridiplantae; phylum Streptophyta; class Magnoliopsida; order Asterales; family Asteraceae; genus Tanacetum; species Tanacetum coccineum. Next base: position 4,000 of record BQNB010053840.1, on the reverse strand, counting down.
ATGAAGTAACGCTCCCAAACCCATATTTCGCTGCGACCCATTTTGTGGGTGTTACATAATTAGCTTAAACTTCTCTTTTGTTATGCTTATAGATAACCCCTCTAATCAACATTAGAGGGTGAAGCTCCATTTTGTAATTTCCACTTCATTTTCTCTTTTAATAA
>BQNB010053839.1:20143-39810 GCA_026074375.1 Tanacetum coccineum | reverse complement strand
TTTCGGCTAACTCGGGACGAGGACGATAAAATACAAATTATCATCATAAAAATAATAACGAAGCGCGTCGAAATTTCTATGATGCTCAAAACACTTAGCGGTCGCGCGGTCAAACGTTGACTCACGAAACGTCCAAAATAAAATTTCTAAATTCCGTTCGTAATAAAATACGAAAATAATTATTCTCGACAATTAAAATTTTAAATGTCGACGTTCGTTCACATGAACTTTTAAAATAATTACTATGACGTCGAATTCACGATCGTCATACGCGTCGTAAAACTAGGGTTGTTACATTCCACCCACCTTAAGGGAGCGCCGTCCCGGTGCTCATCCTTTCTTACTCATCTTAATTTCGCTTGCAGTGAGACGATTTCCTCATTATTGAACGGTCTCACATGCTCGAACGCAAAATCATGCGATATAATACTCGCCTTGACTATTCCGGATGGTAAGTCAACAAGACAAATGGTAATTCATACCAACACGCTCTTATCATAAGAGACAAAATACTCCACGGAACGTATACGGGAAAACATAAATCGCGTCGTTTTTAAAAGAAAGACTTTAAGCGAAAGATCAACCCAAATCTTAATTTGGTGATCATTCCAACAAAACAAAGCGCACATCGCTACACAAAACCGAAACATACGTCGCTAACCAAAGCCCAAGCGTACATCATCGTCCAAAACCAAAATACTCTTCAATATCCAAAACCAAAATACCCGTGTCGCCCTCCCGGTCTTATTTAATAATGCACCACCGGTTGCGAAAATATTCCGGAGTACTCATGAACCCATCAAACGCATTATAGCACTAACACATAAAATCACATAAGCACATAATCACCTATTCGTCATTTTACGATGACTTTATATTTCGGCCTAGCTTTACTTAGGCACTTTATCACAGTTCCTCATTATCACACTTAGTAACAATCATGCTCGCTTATTATAAAGCCTTAGCAAAATAACCGTGCTCGCTTACGATGAAGCCTTAGCAAAAGAACCGTGCTCGCTTACTATGAAGCCTTAGCAAAATAATTATGCTTGCTTACTATGAAGCCTTAGCAAAATAACCGTGCTCGCTTACTATGAAGCCTTAGCAAAATAACCGTGCTCGCTTACTATGAATCCTTAGCAAAATAACTATGTTCGTCATGCGGGTTCATACCCAACCGATCAAATTGCTCATTATACCGGGCTTGCCAGATGGCCAAGCTTCTTGGTAATGATCTCGACTTAATCGCGGCTAGGTCTTAGCCAACCATAGTCATGCTTGTGGTTTATCTCACCACAAATGACTATAGACTTTCGGGATACTATCCACGTTCACATAAGACCTTTTTGGGTGTGCGTACCCGTCTAATTGAACTTTCATTTATTTCTGGTCAAATATACCCATTTACTCACATCTTAAGCCACATCATGGGCTACACAAAAGCGACATAAGCGCTTATTAACATTTAAAGCACATAGCACGTAAAGCACATTTTTCACATAATTCGGCGGTGATAATCCAGCTAGAAAACACATATTGTCGAAAGACAATTAAAAAACAATCAAGAAAACAATTGAGCATCATGAGCTTCTTCGACAGGAATTAAAACTCCAACGTTTCCGCACCGCGACTAGCATAGTCGACTTGGTCCTAACGTATCAAGTCGAGACAACTACACACATTCCTAATTCAATATGGTTCGACTTAAGGGTTAGCTACTTTGATTGTTCCTCCAGGATGGAAACGGATGTCGCCATTCGGCTGGAATCTCCAATCTTTTCGCCCTTATACATGCACACTAAATCGTCACGTCAAAGATTAAGGGACCAATATAACTAACTTTAAGTCTGGGGTTATTAGGCCTATTCTAATCCTCGTCGTCTTTCGGGGAGTTTACAACTATAATACCACCTCCTTCCATTTCGGGGAAAGAAGTCACGGCCATCGGTTGCTACATGAATGGCAACACACATTTAACGTAGGAGGAGTCTTCTCCATTCCTCACTTTTAACCTCGTAACTAAACACCTTAGCTTCCACCCACCTTAGAAACTTTACATTTTCAAGAAGATCCTTTCTCAGTGTCGGCATCTGGTTCGCACCCTCGGTAACTCGAATCTACCATTGCTCACTAGCATACCGACCACACTTGGTCTCGACACATGTCTCCATGAAAATCGTCGATCTCATATTATCACGAATCAGACTTCACTCATTTCTAGACACACTCGTTTCGAACAATACCGTTGGTATTTTCCCTTCGGGACGACTCGGTCACAATGACTCACATGAGATTCTCTCCATGTAGTCAATAGGAGTAGGGTTACTTGCACAATAATTCGTAGCGGGGTAAAAACACTTTTCTCTTTCGAGAAACCCAACTCGAATAATTTTCCAAAACTCAACATTTTAAAAGGTGACGACTTCCCGACATAGCGTGGTTCTTCCTAAATTATGCATAGTTGATCAAGTTATGCATAATTGAGGACCAAACGACGTCATGTACATCCTCGTTAAAACATTCATTTTTCATACGTCACACGCGTAAGTCATTTTCTCGGTATAAAAAAATATAAAGTTAAAATAAAATTTTAGTTGTTTTATAAGAAAGAAAAGAAGATAGCATCTTAATTGATAAACATAAACAAGCATACAACGATAAATCAAGAAATCGAGATAAACGAATACCAAACATTTAAATCTTCATAATAATGGCTAATACCCGAAGGTATTAGCCTTCAAACATCATAATAAATATCAATAGCAATTAATTTAGCCAAGAATGAACTAACCGAATAACGAATGATACAAAAACCGAACTATTTACTAAAGTATATTGATTACACTATGTATTCTATAGAATGATAACGTTGCTCGACCACTCTGCTCTTTCTCTTCCTCCTCTGAAAATGACATTTATGGTTTAGGTAATCGAGAATATGATTTAGCACACAGAAACTCGTTTGAGTTTTTCTATTTATAAGGTCTGGAAGTCGGTTAGATACGGCGTATCCAAGTGTTGGATACGGCGTATTAGGGATTTCTTGGAGTAGGGACCACGCTTGATATCTTCTAGAATATTACATTGATTCCATACTTTGAATACGGCGTATTGAGTCTCTCTGGATACGGCGTATTGGGCTTATTCCTCTGTGGTCTTTGGTGAATGCAACACGGATAGCCGTATCTTCCCATGATGATACGAACGTATTGGCTCTTCAGAATAGTACATCTTCTTCAAAATATCTTCATTTAAGCTTCAGAATGTGCACCTTTTGCTATCTTTCACCAATTACTCTATAATTACTGTAATTCTCAAATTTAAACTATTAAGTAACAATTCTTTGCAATAACTATACAAAATGGGTTAATAACATGGGATAAATGATGCTATTAAATAGATATTATTTGATGTCATCAAATATCCCCCCACTTTAATCCTACTTGTACTCAATAGCCTTTAGAAGTTTGTAAAAATGTATCCCTAAGGATATTTTCCGTTAAACCACTTATTTGATCTATTATAAGTACACAACTAAACACCTCACGAAATAGGAAGATGAAAAATTCTCAAATCAACTCAACTAATCTATGGTGGTAACATGTAACAAATTCGCCTCAATTGCTTGGTCGTAACGAGTATTCTATCATAAGCTTGGCAAGGATACACATCTCCACCACTAAAGCCATGGAGTAACAAGTTAATAAAGGTAAACATAGGTTTTTTGTATTGAAAGGCGTACGGTTGATCAATCTACAATCTTTCACCAGAAGTACAACTCCAACAAGGCAGCTGAAGCACACATAGATGGCCGTAACGACGGAATAGACATGTGTGTCCGATCACATCCTCATTCAAATTTAACCAACGGTTAGGATGAAGAATAATATTAGGTAGGAACCTTCTAACTTTCACCAAAACCCGTAAACCAACGAGGCATCTAAGACATGCATACATGGTCGTAACGACAAAATAGACATGCACGCTCGAACAAGTCCTCGTTTGCGTAAAACCAGCGGCTAATCATTAGGTGAGAGGGAAGAAAATTGTTGTTAAATAAAAATCAAGAAACAAATAGATTAAGACTAATATACAAGTTGCTAGACACTTTTTCCTGACCGTTACCATGATTAAGACACAACTATTTACAATGTCTTGATCATAGATCAAAAACAACAACCTAAGTTGGCGTTCCCGTAACGATCAACTTCCTAATCATCCTAAAACTTTACATACTCTAACAAGGTTAATGTGATATCTTCCCTTGTGACAATACTTTACATCGTTGATTTTTTTTTAGACGTATCAACGAATAATCGATCCTTCATGTAATTCCTTCGGTAATGCTCTTTGCGAAACAATTATCTTCAAACTTTCTTTCCCTCTCTTTTTGTATTTTTTCTCATTTTTTTTGATTTTTTTTGCTAACTATTCTTCAAATCTCGGTGTAGTTTCACCATCTTCACGATCATAATAATTCCGGATAATTTCTTCGATATTGATCGTCGTTTCTTCTTGTGGATTCACACCAATAATGTGACGGTATAAATCACATTGAGTTTTGACACTAATATACATTCCCATTTATGCAATGTGCAAACTTTCCAGCCGCAACCAAGAGATAGAAAATGACACAAGACTCGGGAAATACAAACTTTACAACTTTAAGCAAACTAGCCACTATAAATTAAACTAAATCTAACAGGGTAGGTTAATGTGTCAAGGGTGTAACGTAAACAAATAGGTTTTGGTGTAATTCTAAAGGATTAGCTCTACGGGTGTTCTAATGAAATCATCACTCTAAAGATGAATGAAAAGGGTTTAAACGGGGATGTTAACTAATTGGCGTAGTTAATTAATAAACAATATGTAAAGGTGATTTGGGTGTAATCCTAAAATCTACCAATTTAAACAAGTTAACTCAATCAAATCCATAGTAAACTCACATTGTGGCCTCATGATGTGATATACCAAGCCAAGTTCTAAAGTCTACAACTCACTGGCATACTCATATATTTGGAATTTGGGTAAACATTTGAAAAATGGAAAGGATAAAATCTCACAAATATCAACAAGGGTTATTGTGTGCGGGTTAATGTATTTAAGTAATTTCACAAAAGTATGCTTGATTTTTTTTTTAAAATTTGAGAAAATTAACATTTTTTAATTGTGAAAATTAGAACAAGTAAACATTCTAATTCCATCCCCACACTTGAATTATACAACGTCCTTGTTGTATATATAAAACATTAAATACGGGAATTTAAAAAGAATTAAAATGAGAAACTCCCCTGATATTTGCTCGGTAGATTCTCCAAGTTGCGTTTACGAGCAAGATTGTGTGTTGAAAAAGCGTCTAAATCCTAGCACGAACAACACACAGAGAGAATTCTAGAAAATATGCATTCTACCAACTTCGTCGATATTTCTTTCATGAGGTCCTGTAAAAAAACAGGTGCATTCCTATCTTGGTATCTAGAGTTAATTTAAACTAAACTAAACAAACTAATTACGGGTCAGTCTGGTGAATACGGCGTATCAGGTTAGTGAATATGCCGTATTGCCAGAACTGACAATAATGTTTTTAAAGTGCAATAAAATAAAGACTGATAATGTCCAAATAATCAATACGCCGTATGGTATGGAGCGGATACGCCGTATTGATGTCTGGAAAGACAGACTCGATAACAAAATTAAATAACAATCCGGGTTATCTCCCGGGAAGCACTTTTATTTACAGTAAAGTCTTTAAGTTAGACTTTTCTTCAGCTTCTCTTTTACTCAGCCTCTAGTCACCATCCATCCTTCGTCCATTATCCGAAAGATTTCTTGGTAAGCTAGGCATGCCTCTTTTCTTGTGATAGTAAGATCGTCATATTCGTCTTCTTTTATAGCAACATACTCATCATCATTATTGAACGAATATTTGATCATCATATATCTCCTTACATTGCATACCGGCGACTCACGAACTTCACATAATTCTTCTCTCTCATGATTTATCTCATAAGCATCATCATAGTTTGCATATATGTTCCATCATTTTCATTTGTTTATAACGCGACTCATCATCATCATCCTTGATAAATCCTTCCATGATAGCTTTGTTTCTTAAAGCCTCGTTTTTTAATTCACAATCTTCCAAAGCTTCATACCATTCGTAATCCTGATAATGGAGTTGGTTTCCAATAATGTAAGTTCTGGGTAAGTTTCCTCCATTACAGTATCCATCATCTCTCCAACTACAGGTTGGCCATTCTGAATATCCAGTCTTATAAATGAAAGGCTTGCACGTATGTTTGACTGGTGTTGGCTCTTTCCGTATTCCATTATCAAGCCATGGCTTGTCGTACACCCATGGTACATCTTTATTCCATTCGTAATCCATTCCTCTTTATAATATTCATAGGTCTTAAACCCCATAATATCCTTCGTAAGTTTGGATCTACTTTGAGAAGGTAATTAAATTCGTTGAATGCTGAACAGAGAGGTGTCTCGTAGTTAAATATATTAGTGTCGATTCTAAAGACATCAGCAATTTCATCTTCATCATCAGAAGATTCCTCGTCAGTAAGCTCTTCTTCATCATCTCCTCTGATCCAGTAAATCCATAATGCTTTCATAGTATAATGATCCATTGTCTGTAGTTGAAAATTTTTGATGCCAACCATTCAATAAATGCAACATCAGACGGATCATACCCCATGTCGTCATCAGCTTCATGCTCCGAATCATCATCTATTTTTGAGTTACATGGGATGTTAGTAACTTCAACTTCATATGTGAATAAATCATTACAATTCCGCTTAATCGACTGACTTCCTTGTTGAAAACTTCAAGTGGTGTATCGCAAGTGAGCGAAACATCTTCGACCTTAACATCCTTAATTTTCTCGAACTCTCCTTTAATAACCTTTGTCATTCTTACTGAAAAATATCCAGAAAATTATCAGTAGAACCAGCGGAGAAAGGTATATATAAAAAATTTGGGCTTTAAGTTCGAGAATAGAAAAGAATTTTATCAGATGATCGATACGCCGTATCCAATAGAAGTGGATACGCTGTATTAATCTGTTGGGATGAATACGTTGTATTAGACAGAAAGCTGAATATGCCATCTCTGATGGAAGTGGATACGCTGTATTCAACTTTCGACCAGAACAGTGTATTTAAGAATAACAATTAAATAAGCAAACAAATAAACACACAAATATACAAGCAAACAATTAAAGACAAATAGACAAATATTACAGAATATACATTGATATACACTAATCTAAATTATACTAATCCTATGGGTTAGATCTAATCTAATATTAAAAACCAAAATATCAAATAAAAATCAAGATTAATTTTCACTCCCCGACAACGGCGCCAAAAACTTTGATGTGTCCGATGTGTGGAGTTATATTTATAGATTCAAGTTAAAATTTATATTTTGCAACAACACTTAACGGGCCAGTGTAACCCTATTGGTAGTAGTTTTGTGATTTAAAAAAAAAAAGTATAAAAAGTAGTGTGTCGAACACGTGAAGCTATGTTAAATCTATCATTTAATTAATTAATATCTTGGCAATCTAAATCTATGTAATTCTATTCTATTCTAAACTATGTTAGTCTATAACCCTTATTCTAACAGAAAGGGGGGGGGGGGGGGGGGTTGTATCGGACTCAGACTACACCTTAAAAAACATAAATATAATAAAATATCAAATATATGGTAAGGATAGTCGTAAAAACAGAGGTCAATGATAACCCGAGAAGTAGTATAGAGTTTCCCGGGGTCGTAAATCCCAACGAGGCTGGAATTGTAAATCGATACGAATGAATTGATGATTTGAATTGAGAAACAAATGATTTTTGATTTTTAACTAAGATAAACAAAATTAATTAAAGAAAACTAAAAAATATTCCACCAAGGGAAACAAGCAATGGAAAATGGGAATCTTAAATATCTACGGGAACAAAAATATTATACGGATAAATCCTAAACAACTGGAGCATACATAATGGCAATGAAAAATCCTAAGAAATTCTACGGTGAACGTAATTAGGCTAAAAAAAAAATTACTTAACTAAAATAATAACACTATTATACTAAATTAAACATGCAATTATATACTAATGTGGAATTTAATTCCCAGCTAAAACTAAAAATTACAATAAATTAAAGTCATAAAATTAATTTTAAAAATTAAATAAATTAAAAATAATCTAAACTTAAAAGAAAATGTAAAAAATTTCAAAATTGGAGTTAAAAAGCGAACAAAACGGTAAGAAACGAAAAATCCGGGCTCGTAAACGGGCCCGGAACTGAAATTTGGGCAAAAATCACCCTACAAAAGTTTTTATATTTTTTATACAAACTATTTGATTAAAGAAAATTTTCTAAAAAAGAAAAATATTTTGTTTGTTAATTTTTGTATTTTTTATGAATTTTCTAAGATTAAAAACTAATTAAAACTAATTAAATAGAAAAAAGAACAGAAATATAACTACAAAAAATCTGAAAAATACAATTAAATAAAGGAAAAAGTTGAGGGAAATCTAAAAGTATAAAAAGCCCTAAAGTTTACTGTTTTAATTAAAATTAATTAACTAAATTAAATCTAAATCCTAATTTAACATTAAGTAAATTAAATACAACTAACTAAAGTTAACCTACAGGGACTAAACATGAAAAGGACACAAGGACAAACGGGGTAACAAGCTAACTAACAGAGGGGACTAACAATGCTAACCATAAAAGAGGAAATTACATAAATGGTCCCTGAAGTGGACCCCGATTACAACCTAAGTCCTAAGTGCTTATTTTACAAAACTTAAAAAGCCAAGTTATAAAGCAGCTTAATGGCAACATTTTAATAAAAGCAACTAGAGCTAAAAGTCATTAAATAAGCAAAAGATTAAGCTGAATTGACAGAAATCTTAATAAGCCAATTTGCTTTTTTTGCTTTTCTTTTTTGGCTTAAAGACACAAAATAAGTTGGAAATTAAAAAGAAGTATAAAATTAAGCTAGGTGTACTATGGTAAGCTAAGAACTAGCAGAATTAAGCCCTAAATTAAGCTAACAATGAAATAAGCTATGGGACAGTTTTAAATGGTAAAACAGAAAAAAGGGCTATTTGCAGCCTAAATAAGGCTAACCTAGAGAAGGAATTAAGCTGAGCTTACTTTGGGCTTAAAGGGCACTATAGGCTACAATAAAAACTAAAGAAACTAGGGCTTAATACAAATATAAGCAAAGTTAAAGGGTGCTAGAATATTGGTTTCGAGCACCAGGGGAAAAACAGGCTAGTGGCTAGTGGCTTTTTTTGGGCTTATGAAAAATAAAGCACAATAGAGCTTTTACCCCAAACCAAGTCCAAACAGATATAGAGTGTGGTTCAATGAGCTATTTCCAAATAAAGAGGGCTTAAGGAACAATAAAAGCGCGATTTTGTTTAAAATTGGTTACTTTCAAAAATTATTCAAAGCTTAAAATTTGACTTATGTTGTCAAAGTAAAAGGGCAGCAACAAAGGCTTGGCAAATGTGGCTAGAAACAACACAATAAGCACACAAAGAGTGTGCTTAAGCTGCATAAGCAGCTTAAGCCTTTAAGCTCAAGTTGGCTTATTCAAATCTTGACAGAAAACCAAAAGGACTTAAAAACTTATTTTAGAACTAAAAGTGGTGATTTTAATGGCTTAATTAAACCTACACACTCAGCCAAAAGTGGCTGAGTGCACTTGACCCATGCACAACCCCAAATGACCCATTTTCAAGCTTAAACCAAACACCCCCTTAACTAAGTAAAAAGAACTTCTTAACTTATTTAACTTAAAACTAATTAAAACAAACTGAGATTAGGGATAATGGAATTATTAAGCAACCATAAAAACCTACTTTTCTTCACAATTTGAACACGAATTTAAGAACTCACAAATGAACATTTAAGAAACTTGAGATAAACTTTAAATTTCAATTAATTTGCTTAAAAACAACAATGTTACAATAAAAAGTAAGCTGGAAGCTTAAACTACAATTTTTATAAAAAGTTAAGTAAAAATAAAGCTAAGTAAAAACTAGTGTTGTTTGCTTTGTGTTTCTCTTGAATTTATTTATAACAGGCCCCACAAGTCTTCACTAGCTGTCTTTCTTTGTGTTTCTTGTGTGAGTTGAAGCTCAGCAACCATTCCTAGCCCTTTGATCCTTTTTGTGTTACTTTCTAAAGCTCAATCGCCATTGAAATTTACTTGGGGAGAGGAGATTGCAACATGGCATGTTTAAAGGTTATGGGTTGTTGGGTTTAGGTTGGGACTAGTGTAAACGAAGGGTTGGTAAAGATGGGGTGTAACAATGTGATGGTGTGAGTTTGAGGTGGTGGCGGGAAACGAGTGAGAGGGGGGAGGGGAGTACAGGTTTTTGAAGGTTTCAAATGCCCAAAAAGAACCCCTCATGTTTCACTTCTTTTCCATTTGTTTCTTTTTTTTTTCTTTAGTTATAAAATAGTTTGGAAGTTGGCAAAAGCAGCCCTTGTGTTTTATTAAAAGGTTTTAAAGAAAGAAAGAAACAATGGCAGAATTGGTCCCATCCTTAAAAAAAGAAACATTGTAAATTTGCAAATTCAGTCCTTCTCTTTTTTATAAAACACTTTTCCTTTATAAAACATTTTTAAAATTGACAATTTCAGTCCCTGAGGTTTTATAAAAAATTGTTTTGGGCCAGGGTCTGGGCTTGGGTTATGTATTGGGCCCAACTAGGTGAGCTTGGGCCCAATAAGGTTTTGCGGCTTGTATTGGGCCAATTATGTCGTCTGGGCCAATAAGGTTTAGGCTTATGTTATTGGGCTTTTTTAAGCCCAATTAGTTTGGGTGGGTTTTGTGTGTACACTGGCTAATTGGCTTGTTCAAGGCTAGGACGGGCCTTCAAGTCTTCATAGTCCTGTCATTGCACACAAAATGGGAAGGCTGTGTCATTGATTGAGGGCCCAGTTGGTTTTCACAGTCTTCATCAATATACGATTGGGCTTTCCCGGCCCATCAGATGGTTGAGATTGCAACCAAAAGTATTTCTTCATTACGGCTCCGTTTTGACTGATTGATTTGTTTTGAGTTGACTTTAACTTGACTGAGCTGATCCTTGGCTTTGCTTTGGCCTTGTCCCTTTTACAAGTCTATCCCATTCCTGTCTGGTTTTTGTCATTTTTTGCATTGTTTTCTGTATTTGTGTGATATCCCTTTTTCCCCTCACAACACAAACGAGTGTAAAACAAACATATCTTTGGCAGTTTCTGTCTGTTTTTGGTCATATTTAAGGTCCGTTTCTTAATGGAAAAAGGTATGTGTATTTAAGCACATACCAGGGGTTTAGCCTGAGAGACAGGCACGGTACCTCAACTTTGGTGGGTCTACTAGAAGGATTGGGGTCTGAAGAATTCACAGAATTCTGAGACCAAAAGGCTTGTTCAGCAGATAATTCAGTTTGTGGAACAAATTGTGTTTCAAAATCGAATTTTTTTTATAAAGTTGGTTAAGAGTAGCATTATCTATCGGCGGTGTGGTATCAACTTGCTTTTCCTTTTCTAACATCATATTATCCTTATGTTTTAAAAGCATTTTGGAACGACTCTCTTCAGCAAGTGCTAATGTCTCTTCTGAGTCAGGAATCACAATAGGATTAGTTTGAACAATAATATCACTAACATATAACTTTGGTTTTGACTGCTGAGCTTTCTGCAGATAGAAGGGATTTTGAAAACCTAGAGCTTGTTTAGTGGTATTATCATAAAAAAAATCGAGGTTTCGTCAACATGTTAACAGTTTGTGCAGATTGATTTCTTTTAAAAACAATATTATCTAGATGTTTGATCTACTTTTCTAGAGCTATTTCTCTATTAATGTTCCTAGATTCTTCTTTTTTAAAATCATTTTTTAGAAGAGTAACCGTTTGTAATAAAGATTCTTTTTCTTTTAAATGTTCTGAAAGAGTCTGTTTAAGAAGATCAATCTCTACAAACTGTGCACATGTGTCTGAAACATTATCCTTACTCCTTAAGTCAACATTTTGTCCTTCTTTCAAAACTTTAACTTGTTCCTTATATCTTTCAAGCTCAGCAGTTAAGGTATCATTGACACTCTTATTTTCCAGATTGGTCTTGGTACAATTAGCTACTTGGGTTTTAAGTTGTTCAATCACAAATAATATCAAATCATCTTGTTGTGCAGAGGAGTTAGAATTCTGAATAGTTACTTGTTGTGATTCAATAACATACTGAGAATAAGGAATGTTATTGCTATAACTGGTTATTTCAGTCTCTGAATGATTCACAACATTCGACTGTTGAGAAGACGGCATCACCTGCACAGCTTTATGTGCCACATTATTATTCATATTATCATGATTGTGTACCTCAGCAAGAGCATCTGAACCATAATGAGATAAATTCGCCATGAGAGCAACTTTGGTAGAGTTGAGTTTGTCACAATTAGAGTCATGTGCATCCAAATCATCAGCTTGATACGCAACATTGTGAGTAATGACAGTTTATGTGCTTTGACCTTCAGGAATATCTGGATCTGCCAAAAAAACTAGTTCCTCCTCATTCAGAATTTGACCATGTGCTTGAGCTTGTACCAGCAACACTTTCTCCTTAAACCACGAATCATCCCTTTTTCTATTTGGTTTGGTGCACTGTCTGGACATGTGACCTTCCCCTTTGCAGTTGTAGCAAATTTACCGTCTTCTGTTTTCCAGAATTGCTTCTACTTGCTCCTGGAGTGTAAGTCCTTGAAGTACCCGCAGCAAAAGAAGTTTGTCTCCCCTGAATTGGTTGTAGTGTCACTCTTCCATTATTGATGGTAGCTTGTTTCCTAGGGTTAGACGAGTTTCTCAGCTGATTATTGGTAGTGGGATAACGGGATGTGACAACTGCAGTCAAAAATGACATCATGTGATTGATGACATCAATAGGATCATCACCTTTCTGGAATACTGGAACAATTAGACCGGAGTCTTGTTGGGAAAATTCAAATTGTTAGTTAATTTGGGGAGGATATTCCAATTGAGGGATGAATGATGATGGAGAAAAATGTGTATGTGGTTAGTTGATGATTGAAAATCATTGGATGGATAAGTTACTGAAAGAGGAGTTGATGATTTGAAAGCTGAGTATTGTTGAGACTGAAAAGGTGAACCATCTACTGTGAAAGTATAATGTTGAAGGCTGGTGGTTGAAGTTGAGTGTTTATTGGTAAAGTGTGTTAGTGATGAGTTTGATAAGGTGACTGTGGTTATATAGGTGAGATCAACTAAAGTAAAGAAAGGATCGGAGTTACGTTCATGGGCATCAAACAACAATCATTTGCATGTCGTTCATGTTGTTTCCAAGTAAGCATGAAGCTGAACAACATTGTAGTATGCAAGGTCTTTGACCAACTTAACACAGTAACAAGATTTGCTCAGTCATCAGGAAGTGTGTTTCAGAAAACTTGTATTAACTTGAAATTGCTCCATGGCCATCTTGTAGAAGTTCATAACATTGAGTAGCAGTGTGATCTCCAAGTAGTAACCCTCGTGTAACGACTCTCCTTTCTTGTAAGTGAACTATCAAAATTCATCTACAACTTACACTCTCGATCTTGAGCTATCTGTTTAACGACTTCCTTGCATGAACAGTTATTAAATCTTCTCCCAAAGATCCATGCTACACATGTTGACTCACCAAGAGCATAGATTCTGTTGTGAAGGCCTTGAGAATGATATTAATTTTTTTTGATTTCACAATCACTTGAATGCTTCTGCAGTGGTAGCACAATATATCCTTAAGATCTTGTTACACCATCCCCTGTTATAGATGGCCAGACCTTGTGGACCTTTCACAACGGAAGCAAGGATCATTCTACATGTGGTCTATTCATCATATAAAGTTACATTATGCTTTTCCATGAATCATACAAAAAAAGAAAAAAAAAAAATGTTTTTCAAGCATTCGGGGTTTATTGTCACTACCCAAGAGAAGATGATTTGATCACAAGATCGTCATTGATAACGTGTTATGCAAAAAAGATTACTAAGTTAGATACGCCGTATCCAACTGGTGGATACGCCGTATCAAGTGATCAGTCAGAACAGAATACTATATAAAACACAATTAAATGCAATAAATTAAAGCACACAATTAAACTAAACAATTAGCAGTTAGAAATCAGAATTAATAATTTTACACTAAACAAGTTAAAGGTTAGAAATACTAAAAAGAATAAAGATTAAACTAATCACTCCCCGGCAACGGCGCCAAAAACCTTGATGTGTCGTTGTATAGGTGTTATTTATGATTATCAGGTTTTACATTTATATTTAGCCGACTAACCTAAAGACAACACTTTAACGGGCAGAGTACCCGGTCAAGATGTAGCTTCGCGGTAAGTAGGGTGTCGAACACTAAGAGTGAGAGTTAACCTATTATTCTATCAGTATTTTATTCTATCTAGATTAGTCTAATTACTGGTTAAACCTATGCTATACATATTTACTAGAGGTAAAAGGGGGGTTTTCAGCCTGAGAGACTGGCACAGGTTTATGGTGACAAATATCAATTCTAAGCACAATACACACTAAAGCAAATAAACACAAGACAAAAGAGCGGAACGAGCCAAATAATAGAAAACTGTATTAACCATGTTAAATCTGATTAAATGCTGGTTTGATTAATTAGTGCAATGGCTGCTTATCTCGAGGCGGCATATCATTCTTAAGACTTAGGCGGTACTTCTTCCTAAGACCTAGACACGAACAATCCTGTCACGATTAACGCATCCGCATAAAGCATCCTATAGTTTAATTATAATCTACCATAGGGAATTAAAGCAGTGGTGATCCTGTTAATACCCTAGCCCATCGGGACTTTACCCACTTATTGCTTGATGTTGTTTTATACACCGGTAGTCCACCACCAAAATCAATACCAATTAATAAATGAACAATACTGGTTGAACAATTATCGGGTCACCTGCCGGTCAACTAAGCTCATAATCAAAGAGTAATGATAAGGTGTCATTTGTGATCCTATTGGTCCGGGCATATAGAACACAACATGGAGAGCTATCCCAACATCTAGGTTACTGGTTAGGTCTCCCTAGACCCAGTTGAATGATAGGTCGCATGTACAAGCACATAAACAAATATAATTCGATAAACATAATTAAACAACAACGATAAATTAAGCAAGCCGGATTAAAACAAACCAAACATTATAATCTTCATTAACATGGCTAATACCCGAGGGTATTAGCCCACAATCATTGTCATTATTACAAACGTGATCAAACAATTAAAAATCGAATGATTAAGAAAGTAAGAATTACACGATGTCTTCTATGGAATTAGGAGTAGTGCTCGACCTTGGCTGCTCTTCTTGGCTTGAGAAATTCGACTTTATATGTATATTATACAGAGAATGTGATATTGTACACCAAAACTCGTTTTTGAGCTTTGTATTTATAGTGTCTGAAATACGCCTAGATACGCCGTATGGGGATAAGTGGATACGGCGTATAAGGGTTAATTTCCTTAGAGTCCGCGATAAGATCAAATCAATTAAGATGATTATCATCAATCATATTAAATGTGTATCTTTGACTGATGAACAGCTGTGCATACGGCGTATTGGTTGTAGTGGATACGCCAGATCAGGAATTGATCATTACGTGTTTCTTGTACTGAGCTGGCGCTGATACGCTGTATCTTCATTGCTGGATATGGCGTATAGGTGCAGAAAATAGTATTCTTCAAATGTCTTCATTTAAGCTCTAGAATTGCGCCTTTTTGCTTCATCTTCACAAGTGACTCCATAATTACGGCAATAATAAACTTTAAGCAATTAAGTACCAATATCTTGCAATAATTATATAAAAGTATGTAAAATACATGGGATAAATGATAGTAAAGTATGACGTTATTTGATGATATCAGTGTTCATTATGAACCCTAGACTCAAATTGAAAGAAAATAGATGAAATGACTTGCAATTGATGATGTTAATGATGTTAAGAATGATTGTATGTGTTGATTATGTCTTCAATTTATGTTTTAATGATTGATTTTGAGTTTTTGGGTTGGTTTGGTCGTGTTCGTCGCTGCAGGAAAAGGAATAGGGTGTTTGGTTTTGAGTTTAGAAATTTTTTAACAATGTGTATAAAATTGTTATCTGCTGGCGGCGGTCCCATATTGATTAGGGGGCCGCCTAAATAAGCTTTAAGGAGTAACAAGTCAAAAGGTAAATTGGGTATTTATTAGAAGGCTCTTGTTTTTAATCATTCTTATTAAGATGAAGAATGATACAGGGTGTGGAGCTTCTGACTTTCACTAAAGATCGTCGTGCCAAATCAAGCAGCTGAGACTATGAAACCATGGCGTATCGACGGAATAGACATCCATGCTCGTACACATCCTCATTCGAGTAGATCCTAAGGTTAGTTATCAGGAAAGGGAAGTAAAATTCGTTTAAATAAATAACAGTACAAATAGATTAAAGCCAACAAATAAGGTGCGGTTGCTAGTAACTTTCCTCGACCGTTCCATGACAAAGACTCGAACTTATAAACAAACGTCTCGATCATAGATGACAATGACAACCTAAGTGCGTTCCCATAACGGTCACTTTTCTTAAATCCGAAATTCACATACTTTTACAAATAAGAGGAGAGATATCGACCACTTTTTATAATACTTTACATCGTTGATTTTTGTGCGTATCAACGAATAATCGATCATTTTAAATAATTTCATCGGTGTAAGCTCTATGAACCAAGTATCTTTTTCATCATTCATATTTTTTTTTTCATTTTCTCTTTTTTTTCAACAATACATCATAAATCTTCGGGTATTTTACGTTCTTACATAATCATCATGATCGGTCTATATTTTTCTTGAACTTTTCTTCTTTCCTTACATAATACATAATTGTGAAATGTGCAAAAACAACGAGTACAAAACATTTCCCATTGCATTGTGCAATTTTCTCGACCATTACATAGATAGAGAAATTTTCACTTTGACGCAGGAACTACAAAACTTTACACGAAAGCGACTAACAACATTTGATCAAATAGGTTTTAATCTACACGGTAGGCTAAGGTGTAAAGGTGAAACGAAACTTTTTTTTATTGGTGAGGAAAAAAAAGAAAGGAATGGCTCAGCAGGTTGTTCTAGGGGTATCTTTACTCTAAAAATGAGAGTAAGCAAAAGGGTTACACGGGGGTTAACTAACCAGTGTAGTTAGTTAATATTACGACATGTAGGCTTTTTGGTTTAATCCTAGAAATTTACCAGTCAAGCATGTTACTCCATCTAAATCCATAGTACTCATCATTGAGGTCTCGAGTGATATACCAGGCCAAGTTCTAAAGTCCACTACATCACCGGCACACTCATATTTTTGTGGAATTTTAGTAAGCAAATGAAAACGGATAGGCTTAATTCTTACAAATAGACATTAAGGGTTATAGTGCGCTATGTAATGTAACTAGTGATTTTTCACAAAAAGTTATGCTAAAAAATATATTAAATTTGATCCATTTTTAGGCATGTTAACATTTTATTTGTGAAAATGAGGACAAGTACGTTCTAATTCTCCATCCCCTCACTTAAATTATACAACGTCCTCGTTGTATAGACAAACAATTAAATAACATAGGAAAAGAATTAGAACGAGGAAACTTCCCTGATAGTTTGCTCCTGATGGTTTTCCATTTTGAGTGTTTGAGCAAGAAGAGTGTTGATGAGGGCTTTAGAATGCCCAAGAGAGGTCAACACGAGGTATTTTCAGACTATACATTAAAGCCGGTTTCGTTTACAGCAAGGTCCTGCAAAAAAGTTAGAAGACGTTCGTGCAATTTGTGCTTTCGCTAACCTACAATACAAGCAAACAATTAAACACACAGCCAAATCCAATAGATATATTTAATGCATTCAGCGCTTACCTCTTCGGTAATTAACGAGTACACAGCCAAAGGCATAAACTCATAGAATGGAATCATATCACGTATCAAAACACATTGCGTTCACTTTTCAGAACAAACAACAACAAGTACACATCACGTTACTTGTGTTCCTTTTTTCAAAACAAGCATGTATCCCCCTTGCGGGTTTTAAAACATTTAAAACAGTTCAAAAGCGAGGCTATGAACTCACCTTGATCTAAGCCGAAGATCAAAATAGCCAAAACAATCCAAAGTCGTCTCAACAACGAACTTAACCGCGACCTATAATTTATGTCGCTTAGTTATTATACCGTAAGATACGATCGAATAGTGCGTACATCACCACTATTGAAATAGTATAAATATACTTACACATGTGATGAGAAATCCTCTTGCGCGTCCTAGATCCCAAACCCCACATAACTGAGTTATGATCATTCTTTTACTTGCACGTTACAATACTTTATTGAAAACTTTCTATTTTCAGAAACTTTCTATTTTTAGAAAATTGCTATTTTCGGAAAGTTACCATTTTTAGTAAGTCCCGTCATCCAATTATATTTATAATAATATTTATTTATCTCGTCGAACTTTCGACGTTCAAATCGGTTATCATTTACTCGTATCGGTATTATATCCCGATTATTACCAAAGTTACTATTTTTAGAATCGTCTTCGTTCGTAAAAATCATTAAGTCTAAAATGTTATACTCGTAATAATAATAATGTTTATTATTTTGATAAACATCCAACAAGACTCACATCAACTCGTTGACTTTTAAGAGTCAACGTTGGACTTTATTTGACTTTGACTATTTATATATTTATTGTTCTAAATCTGACCTGTTCAAAACGACCCACTATATCACATTTTCACGACTCGGACTCTAAAGAGATTTTATGCAAAACGACGTTCCGGACAACATTTTAGTTTTGGCCAAGACCTGAAACTCGAAGAAAAATGACCAAAATGCCCCTGCAAGTTTCTGCAGGAACTTGTTATATTTTTAATTAAAGTGCAGAATTTGACTTTCAGTTTTGACCCGTTATTACGCGATTTTAAAACTAACAAACCTCGCGGCAAAGTAAAACGACATTCCGAACAACTTTCGTGTTTTGCCGAAAAGCTAAAACGGACTCGAAAGTGCTCAAAACGGGCGTTTAAAATTCTGCCAGCATGTGTAAAAAGCTTAATAGCTGATTCTTTTAGCAAATGTTTTTCCAAACTTCAATCGGCCGTAAAATATTCGTTATTAGGAGTTACGGGACGTTCGAATTACCGAAACGTTCATAAAAATAAGCTCTATCATATTTTTCAATAAAAAAAAATAGATTTCTCAAAATCTTGAACTTCGTTTTCTGCGCCAAAGTTTCTGCTCAAAAACTACGAGCTACGAAACGCGTCAAAATCTATTTTTGACAAAAAATTCCATTCACGACACATCTAAAATGGTCTATAAACAATATTCAACTCGCGCTCAATCAACCAACAACAAAATATAAGCTAGACGACGCAAGATCTCTAGGATTTCATCACATGCAATTACCAAAAATCAATCGAATCGCAAAAATAAAAATAGCACTAGTATAAGATATACTTACAATGCTATATAAAGCAAGATCGGACTCGATCAAAACTTGTCTCGTTCCTTTTGTTTTCGAACCCGCGGTCAAAATACAACAACCGAACCAACGCATTTTCGAC
>BQNB010053839.1:0-18425 GCA_026074375.1 Tanacetum coccineum | reverse complement strand
ACGCCAGTGTGCGTTGTTGTTGGACCATGCAACATCAAGTCCACCATAAGTGATGGCTAGAACTGTGATGGGAGGACTACGGTTAGCAAAGGTCTGGTCCAGGTCACGTGTCATGATCTTTACTAGGTTTATGGAGTTCACCACAACATGAAGCTTAGTACCGAGCTTCAGGCTGAAGATGGGTCCGTATATGTGAGCCATGTCCTTGAATTTTTCATGCAGGTTGGAGCCAAGAAACGGAAGATGCCCTACAACCGGTAAGCCATAAGGGCCTGGTGGCAGGGTATTCATGCCTTTTTTAGAATACGATAATGTCCATTTGTACCATACAAATATGAGGGTAGGAACCGAAACTGTTAGAAACGTGCAAGCAAGGCCGTCTAGTTTATTTTCGAATTCCCACCACCATGACCAGAAGGTGATCATTGTGAGAAAAATCCTGTCTCCATGTCCTGATATCATTTTTGTTGCAAATGATGTCTAACTTGTGAAGAGTTTGATTTTATAAAGCTGTATTGTTAAATTTGGTGACACTAATAACACATAACACCAATATATACTCGTACTAAAGTTTATGTTTTAGATATATCTTCAGAATTAGATATTACTAAAAGTCACTCGTAATAGACAAACAACAGCAAGATGAGCATGCAAGCAAATATGGACAAACTTGTCACGGTTTGGTTTTGCTTCAACTGTTTTATCTCCGACACCATAGAGGTGTGGATAGATCCTTGTAGCATGATCAGTATATAAGACATGAACGAAGTTGTCTCTTTCTGAGTTTGTATAATCCAGATGAACTTTTTTCTGCGGGAAAACAAAAATATATATAGGGGAAAACAAAACACGAACTGGTGTCGCGACTCGCGACTCGTAAACATTTACGACTTGAGCTGCCGGCAATATAGTTGACTGACTTATTACAAGAGTTGACTTCTCAGCTATAGTTCTTACAGGATTACTGCAAGGAATGTGTATAACGTACATCAAGTATCCATAACTGATCTATAATCTAATATGTTATAGTCTTGGAATTCTTTTTATCACTTTTTATGAAACATTTTGTACCGTAAACATAAAAGAACATATGTACATACTCTTTTGAGATAAATCTGGACGGCATCTTTATTTACACCGATGTAAGCGTAAATAAACAATTGATCACTCTAGTGTACGACTAGTGTTTAGTGACATCTTGACTTTCGAACATTTTTTCATGTGTCACTAAACAACAACAAGATTAACAGTGGCTTTTCTCGAACTCTGTAACAAGATTAACGGTTTGGACAACAAAGCCGAGTCATCCTTCCTTTCTCCTTCCGAGGTCGATGAAAGAAATTCCTCAGTTAAGCTTCTAGCCAATTTGGAACAATGCAAGGTGAAAGACCTTAGGCAAAAAGCTAAGATTCGGTGGGCGGTTGGAGGTGATTTGAATTCACACTTCTTCCATGGTATAATTAATAGTAGGCGCCATCGTTCAAGAATCAATGGGCTCAACATCCTTGGAGAATGGATAACGGAACCACCGTTAATAAAAAACCATGTATACAACTCCTTTTGTGACCGCTTCAAAGAGAATAAATGCTCAAGACCAATCTTCGTAAGCAGTATGTTCAAACAACTCTTGTTGGAAGACTCCTATTCTCTCGATTGCCCATTCACGCTAGAAGAAATCAAAGCGGCGGTGTGGGATTGTGGCAGTAGCAAGACACCGGGCCCCGATGGTTTCACTTTCAAATTCTATAAAAAAACATTGGAACACTATTGAACATGACATTATTTCCTTTGTTAAGAATTTGGAGGTTTCCGCTTTTATCCCACGAGGGTGTAACTCATCATTTATCACTCTCGTTCCCAAGGTGGATGATCCGCTGGTTGCTGGAGACTTTCGTCCCATTAGCTTAATTGGTAGCCAAGACAAAATCATCGCCAAAATTCTCGCCAACCGCTTTTCTCGAGTTGTCTCATCGGTCGTTGGAGATGTTCAAATGGCTTATATTAAAGGACGTCAAATTATTGACGGGCCTCTCATGGTGGATGAGATCATTGCTTGGGCTAAGAAATACAAGAAGCGTATCATGTTTCTTAAAGTCGACTTTGAGAAAGCTTTTGATTCCTTGAGTTGGTCTTTTCTATTCTCTATTCTTGAACTATTGGGTTTTAGCTCTAAATGGAGGACATGGATTCACTCGTGTCTTAA
Organism: Tanacetum coccineum; assembly: GCA_026074375.1. Lineage (NCBI taxonomy): Eukaryota > Viridiplantae > Streptophyta > Magnoliopsida > Asterales > Asteraceae > Tanacetum > Tanacetum coccineum. The sequence continues at coordinate 16,222 of BQNB010053839.1, read as the reverse complement.
TTCGGCTTTTGCTTCGGTGCTAGTCAATGGATCACCAACAAAAGAATTCAAGATTGAAGGAGGGCTTAGACAAGGTGACCCTCTCTCTCCCCCTTTTTTATTCATATTGGCGGTGGAAGCTCCCAATGTCGCTCTCCTCAAAGCAACAAACAACAACATATTCCATGGTATCAAAGTGGGAAAAGACAAGATCCACATCTCTCATCTCCAAATTGCGGATGATGCCTTAATGATGAGAGAGTGGTCTCACTCTAATGCTAAGAATTTGTCAAGAATTCTTACTTGTTTTCATCTCGCATCCGGGCTAAAAGTTAACTTTAACAAAAGTAAACTCTATGGAATTGGTACTTCTAATGTGGAGTTATGCTCTCTTACTTTCACCATTGGTTGTCTTGCATCTCAATTTCCATGCACTTACTTAGGCCTACCTATCGGCGCTAAAATGTCTAGGTGTCATAATTGGAATCCACTTGTTGATAGGTTTCACAAACGTCTCTCTAAATGGAAATCGAAGACCCTCTCCATTGGTGGGAGTCTTACGCTCATTAAATCCGTACTTGGTAGTTTGGGTGTCTATTACTTCTCTACCTTCAAGGCTCCAATAAAGGTCATCAACAAACTTGAAGGTATTCGGGGAAATTTCTTTTGGGGTGGATCTTTATATGACAAAAAAATTCTGTGAATTGCTTGGGACAATGTTATTCTTCCTTATGATCGAGGTGGACTTGGTATTGGTAGTTTAAGAACGTGTAATCAAGCTATGCTAGTAAAACGGTGGTGGAGATACCGAAAAACAAGCTATGCTGTGTAAAATTCGATCTATTCATGGGTCTTTTGGCGGACTCAATGAACGCTCTTCTCTTAGACCCAACTCTGGACCATGGTACCACATTGCAAAGTTAAAAGACGACCTTCTCAAAGTTAACATCGACATCCCCTCTATTTAAAAAAAAACTTGGTAATGGTCAAAATACTAGCTTCTGAAATGAGATTTGGGTTGGTGATTCACCTTTCATTGCATCATTCCCTCATCTTTTTCGCTTATAAATAGATCCAAATTTCCTTGTTTGTGACAAAAAACCTATTGCTCGTGCTTCCTCCTCTGTGTTGTCCACTGCTATCGGCCCCCAACCCTCTTTCCCCTCTTGGGTTAAACTTCACGTGGGCTTGGCGTAGAGAGCCCAGACCTGGTCCAGAAGTTGAAGAACTTATAAGTATGGTGAGCCTTATCTCTAACTTATTTCTTTCAGATGTCGAAGATTGTTGGGAGTTCACTAGTGATGCTTCAAGAAGATTCACAGTTAAGGGAATGAGATCTCTCATCTCCTCTTCGTCTCAAACCGCTTCCCTCCCCGCTACTCGTTGGAACAAAGTCCTGCCACTCAAAATAAACATCAAGACATGGCGTGTCTTAAATGGAAGGATGGCTACTCGGGTTAACCTCGATCGAAAGGGTATAGATTTAAACTCCCTTAGATGTCCCGTATGTGACGATGACATTGAAACAGAAGAGCATGTTTTTGTGCATTGTGAGATAGCGAGAGACACGCGGAAAGATGTTTTAAGATGGTGGCACATTCCGAACACATCTCTTCAAAACCTTCAAGATGTGATTTATTTGGAGGACCACTCTCCTCTTCAATCAATATCTTCAAGATTCTTCGATGCTGTGGTCCAAACAACTATCTGGTCCGTATGGCGGTTTAGAAACAATACTTTTTTCTCTCCAAAGCGGCCTTCAAGAGTTCTCCTCTTCAACGATATCAAGACCTTGTCTTATAATTGAATCACAAGTAGATGTAGGAACTCATCTTTTAATTGAATTGAATGGTTCGATAATCCTTGTAGAGCTATATCCCACCCTTGTAACTCTATCTAGCTCATTGCTAGCGCTTTTTTCTTAATTCCAATTGCCGTTAAAAAAAACAACTCTATTCCCGTCGAAGTTCAATAGTAGCTTGAGAACCAAATCAATTAAATACTCAACTTGGATTACAATGTTAGTCAAGATTTTTTAATTACTAAACATTACAATTATTGGGGGATCCGACCCACCAAAATGTGGGTCACATTTAATGTTTTTGGCCCGACCTAAATAATGTGTGTGAGACACATTAAATGTTTCTGACCCGACGATTACATTAAATGTTTTTGACCCGACCCAAAAAATGTGTGTGTGACACATTAAATGTTTTTGACCTGACCCAAAAAGCTTTTGACCAGTTTTTTTGCTATCTGCAACTACCGTTGGATCTGATCGAGCGCACTATCGTTCGCCAACAATACTTAGGTGACTCTTGCCTTCTAATCTTTTGATCTCATGATCAAAACTTAATCAAAAACTTGTAATTTTAAACAGCCCTTAGCTCTGATGCTAATATGGTTACACAGGTTCAAATGATATCCCAGGATCGATATAATAACTAGATGACAAGAATATGATTAACAACACAATACGATACCTGGTTTACATGAACACAACCTTACAAACTGAATATTCGACTCCTATTTATACTAATCTAAACGACAGATATGAAGGGTTGTGTTGGTTCAACCATTGTGTCCCTTCACATATAACTAACTTCTGTAACACGCCAATAACTACCTTTCGGTTACTAAACATCTATCTAACCGATTCAAGTCCCCATGGCTTTCGTTTTGCTGTACTTTGAACTGTCCGACAAAACTTTCTACAATTACGGTCCAACAGCCATGTAGCCACAAATTTCCGTTCCAAAAAAAGTAGAGACTTGCATTGGATAATCTTTTTGAAGGTATGGCCATCGGTGGGTTTTTTTCTTGGTCACAATTCCAAACACATCAAAAAGCTCTAACTCTTCGTCTTTAGGCAAATGCCACTCGAAAGAATGCAGGAGCGATGCTAATATATACATCAACATCTTCTCGCCTAAGAGGATTCCGGGGCATATTCTTCTCCCTGACCAAAATGGTAAAAACTGGAACTTACTTCCAGTGTAATCCCATTTGCTGTTCAAGTACCTCTCAGGACTGAATTCCAATGGGTTGGGCCAGTTTTTTGGATCCCGATGAACAGGGGCGGATCTAGCTTGAAGAGAGGGTATGCACGTGCATACCCTCTCCAAATTCTTAGTAGTGTAATTTTTTTTGATTTTTTCGAAAGTTAGTATAAAATGCACTACAAAATTATGTGTGCACACCCTCTAAAAGAATCTAAAATTATTGGTGCATACCCATGAATTTAAAAAGAAGAAAGAAAGAAGAACAAGAAAAAAAATGGGTAATACCAGAACACGGTGGGATATTGAAGAAGGAGGAGGACGTTGAGAGGTCACGTGACTCACTTTAATACTCTTTTCTTCTGGCCTAGTTTTTACTTGGCCCAGTAGATGAGCCCCAACTATTTAAACTTACAATTTATGAAACTAATTTTTCATTTCACTATTTTTGCCGAGTATTTAACCATCTTATTTATGATTGGATAACAGGAATATATTTTTAGTTCAATTGGACTCTATCTAAAGATTTTTATCTGCATGTGTCTAAAGTTTATTTCTTTTAAGATTTTTAGATGCGGGATTGTGTAACCTTCAAAAAAAGTATCAAGTTAGCACTAATTTAGGTATTTTTATACTTGTTATCGACGATAACTATTTACGTATTACTAAACATTACATTTCCTGGGGGACCCGACCCACCCAAAACCGGGTCGCATTAAAAAATTTTGACCCGACCATGATAAAATAAAGGTTTTTTTTAGTTTTTTTATTTTAATAACAGTGACTTTTCTTTTTGACCATTTTATTTTTTCTCTCAAAAACTTTTTAAAATAAAAGACTTTTTTTTTCTCGGAATACCCATCGTTCGCGCTGTTGAGTCATCGGTCCTGTTTTTTAATGAATAAAACTTTAAGTTTTCCTCAAAACCACTCGCCTCCGCAATCGTCCTTGTTCTTTTTTTTTTTTCTCCGAAAAAATTTTAAAATAAAAATTTTCCTTTTTTTTTTCTCGTAATAACCCTCTCGCACTGTTGAGTCAAATCGCTGTTTTTTTATGAATATTTTTTTTACCAGTTTTTTTTTCCTTTTATTTCTCAAAAATTTTTTATAATAAAAACTTTCCTTTTTTTTTCCATCGAATACCTCATCGCACTGTTGAAGTCATTCGTTCCTGTTTTTTTAATGAATAAAAACTTTGAAGTTTCCTCAAACCTCGCGCTCCGCTAATCGCCCGTTTCTTTTTTTTTCTCAAAAAAATTTTTTAAAATAAAATTTTCCTTTTTTTTTCTCGAAAATAACCCCACTCACCTTTGAGTCATCGGTCTGTTTTTTATGAATAAAACTTTATGTTTCCTCAAACCCCGCGTTCCGCTAATCGACACGCAAAAAAAAAAAACGCGCGCGGTCCCGCCAGTTTTTTTTTATCTCTTATTTTTTCAAAAAATTTCTAAATAAAATTTTCCTTTTTTTGTCCTCGGAATATATCCCTCCGCAATGCATTAAATGGCCTTTTGTCATTAAGTGTGCATTAAATGCACCGGTTTACCATAGGTGCATATTAATACGCCGTTCAACCTACCCGGTCCGATCGGTGTTTTTTTTTTTTTTTTTAGAAAAAAAAAATTGTTTTGTTTTTTAAATACTCTCTCGCACTTTTTTATCACGAGGTCTGTTTTTTTATGAATAAACAATATAGCTAAACCAAACGCTGTCAGTTTGCATTAACTTGCATTAAATGCACCGGGTTGACCCGACCCGGTCCGAACATTTTTAAAAAAAAATTTTAAATTGTTTTTTTGCTTTTTTTTTCAAAATATTCACTCGCACTTTTTGAGTTATCGGTATTGTCGGGTCGACCCGACCCAGTCCGCCCCGACCCGTTCCTTTTTTTATTTACGAAATAGCCCCTCAAATAATTTACAAATACCACCTCCCCCCTCGCACGAATGTTTAAACTTACAAAACTACCCTCATTTAATTTTATTTATAAAATTAACCCCTTTCCCCACTACGTCGACCGTTAGTTTTTTTTACAATGCAACAAAACAGTGCTTTAGCGATCGACCCCTTCTAACAGCGTCCAGAAATCGAAAACACCGGCCGTCAAACATCCCGCAAGCGAACGCGGGTGAGCCTAACTTGTTTAAGACACAATCACAGAAATAGAAATCTACATTATATGTATTTCAAATTTTATACGTATTATCGACGATAACAATTTACGAATTTAAATATACACAATTGTTGAAGGATAACCGGCGCCGTTTTGCTGCTGCACAGTAACCGGGGCTCCCCTATTTTTGGGTTTTTTTTTTTTTTTTTATTTTAAATTGTATGCACAAAGTAGAGTTAAAAAAAAATATTACAAAAGTTTTGATTTATTCAGATAAAAGAAATTACACGCGCAGAAACATCCTTCGATACCTAATAACTTTAAAATAAAAACCGATATGGTCACAAACTACAACCCATTAATAAAAAAACCCATATAGATAAAAAAAACACTTTAAACAAGAGCCCAACACATAAGCCAAATAATAAAAAATTACTACAAAACACAGTCCTTTTGACTGTGGGCCTATATGCTACTAACGGCCATCCCCTATTGGTTTTTTTTTTTTTTTTTTTTTTTAAATTGTATGTACCACAGAAGGGAGTTAAAAAAAATATTACAAAATTCCGATTTATTTCAGATAAAAAATACTCGCGAAAATATATACGATACCAAGATAACTTAAAATAACCGTTACGGTCACAAACGTACAACCCAATATATTAAAAAAAAAACCCCATATACAAAAAAAAAACACTTAAACATGAGGCCCAACACATAAGTCATATAAAATTTATATTTTACAAATATACACATTTGTCCGACAAACTATAGCCTAAAATTCGCGTAAAATGTGGCCCAAAGTAAAAAAAATACAAAACGGTCCCTCAACTTTTAACTATTTACGATTTTCTTACACAAAAAATCCCGTAAAAAAATTAACAAAAAAAATACGTGAAAAAATCCAAGTTCTATATTGTTAAATGTTTCTGACCCGACGATTACATTAAATGTTTTTGACCCGACCCAAAAAATGTGTGTGTGACACATTAAATGTTTTTGACCTGACCCAAAACGCATTAGACTAGTTTTTTTTTTCCTTTTTTTTAACAATTTTTTTTCTTTCCTTTTTTTTTCTCAAAAAATTTTTAAAATAAAATTTTCTTTTTTTTTTCTCGGGATACCCTCTCGCACTGTTGGAATCATCGGTCTGTTTTTTTATGAATATAACTTTAATTGACCCACAAAAAAAAGGGTCACATTAATTGTTTTTAACCCGCCCCCCATTAATAAAGCTTTTGACCATTTTTTCCCCTTTTTTTTGACCAGTTTTTTTTTTCTATCCTTTTTTATTTTCTCAAAAAAATATTAAAATAAAATTTTCCTATTTTTTCTCGGGATACCCTCTCGTACTGTTGGAGCCACCGGTCTGTTTTTTTATGAATAAAACTTTAATTTTTTTCCTTTTTTTTCTCAAAAAATTTTTAAAATAAAATTTTCCTTTTTTTTTCTTAGAATACCCTCTCGCACTGTTGGAGTCATCGGTCTGTTTTTTTATGAATAAAACTTTAAGTTTCCTCGAACCTCGCGCTCCGCTAATCGTCCCGCAGCGGCGCGCGGGTATAGCTACTTGTATTTTCAAAAATCTTGACAAATTGTGATCATTCATTGAATGTTATTGTAGATATTTGGCATATTTTTTCTTTTATCAATTCTCTACCATCACAATCTACACTCACCACACTCGATAAGAACCATAAAAAAGAAGATAAGAAATATATGGATGTGTTTAGTTGATAATAAGATTCTCAATTTTCTATTTTAGTTTTTTTAACATTGGTGTCTATTTTGTATAAAAAAGAAGGGGAGGTTTTGGGTTACAAAGAAAACATAAAAAATTTGTTTTGGGGTTTTCCTTATTAAGTGAGGAAATGCAAATTTTCTATTTTATTGAAAGATTTAATCGAAAACAATTGATATGAACGCATTCTTTATTTTCATTGTTTTTTACAAAGCGTTTTATGGAAAACAAAGAGGTTTTCTTCCAACTAAACACACCCATATATGTTATATTGAATGGCAATGATGCTAGAAAAATGATATACTAGTTTTTCCTATAGTAGTATTTAGAAATTGATAGGTCTCTTCGCCAAGCAACATAGACAGGTACAAAATGGTCACACTTGAAATTTAAGTACCAAAACATTTTACATAAATATGATATATGGAGTAGTATATGAGTTGCATGCAGTTGCAACAACACTTACTTGATAATCCAAACGAAGGAAACATACATATATTTTATATATAGCAATCTAATATGTTTTACTATTAGTAGAGACTTGCATTGGATAATCTTTTAGAAGGTATGGCCATCAGTGGGTTTTTTTCTTGGTCACAATTCCAAACACATCAGAAAGCTCTAACTCTTTGTCTTTAGGCAAATGCCACTCGAAAGAATGCAGGAGCGATGCTAATATATACATCAACATCTTCTCGCCTAAGAGGATTCCGGGGCATATTCTTCTCCCTGACCAAAATGGTAAAAACTGGAACTTACTTCCAGTGTAATCCCATTTGCTGTTCAAGAACCTCTCAGGACTGAATTCCAATGGGTTGGGCCAGTTTTTTGGATCCCGATGAACTGCCCAAACATTCATATACACTATAGTACCCTTTGGAATTGTGTATCCTGTCATAATGCAGTCCTCGTCTGGGCATCTCTGCATTAAGAGAGGAAGAGGAGGGTGTAGTCTGAATGTTTCCTTGACAACTGCATCCAAGTATGTCAACTTAGGCCGATCAGACTCTTCGACTAATTTCATACCGATGACCTCTGTTAATTCATCCTGAACCTTTTTCATAACACCCATTCTACCATCGTTGATGTCGTATCTGTTGCTGCAATTACGATGTTCTGCAGTTATAACATTTTTTCTAATTTAGTATTAGCACTTTTTGTAGTTAAATACTCCCTCCGTCCCACATTAAGTGTCCACTTGACTTTTTCAAAGTCTTTTTTCTTCAACTTTGACCATAATGATTTCTTCTTATATTATAACCGTGTTCTACAACAAACTCCAAATACCCGTCGGTATTTCCTTCAAAACAAGTGATCGGCTTGTTTTCTTTCTCGCTATTTGTTGGTCTTGGTATTGCTAACGTTTTCTTTTTCCCTTGTGTGTTGTTTTTGATTTCGCTTCCACAACGTTTCCAAAATTCTCTACGTTGGCCTTTATTTCTTTGCTTCGAAATCCAAACTTTCCTACACACAAAAACTTGGTACCACTCTCGGTAACCCACACCGAAACAAACTAAACCTTGTTTCTTGCAACCGAAACAAACCATTCCCTTTTTTTCTGATCCTTTGCCTTCCTTATGTGTCGTTCTTCAAAACGCCGTTCCTCCACAAAGTCTTTCTTTATCCTTCATGTTGTTGACATTGCTTTCGAAACCACATCGTCCCCTAGATCCCTTCATATTACACTTACCTTCCAACCCAGGCCAATTTTCTCGGTCTCCTCCAAGTGATCTACGTTGTTAGTCGCCCTTTTTTTACATTCGAATGGCAGTTTTTTTTCCCTCACACAATCCTTGATAAACCCTCCTCTATGTATTCTCACCAAAACAAAAACGTTAAGTTGGTTTTGTTTCCTTGTCGTTGTTGTTTTTTCTGTGTCGCCTTAATGCGTTTTCCACAAATTTCCTTGAGTACTCTTTCCTTCTTGGTTATACGTTCCAACCTTTCCACAACAACGTTCACACTTCGCGTTTTAACCCCGCGTCTTTCCTTTGTGTCTTGTTCTAACCGGTTTCACAAAGTTTCCTTCCCACTCGTTTTATAACCAAACGATGTGTACGTTCCTTTCTCTTGTTCCACGCTTCCTTGTCTACGTCAAGAGTTTCCTTTTTCCCTTTGTGTCGCGTTCCAGCAGCCCTCACAAAGTCCTACAACTGTCTTTCTCCCTTTGTTGTCGCGTTTCCAGCAGTTCACCAACAAAGTTTTCCTCCCACCTATGCTTTGGTGTCCACTTTAACTTCTTGCCCTTTGTGTCTGTTTATACCCGGTTTCACAAAGTTATAAACCCACTCGTCTTTGTTTCACAAAGACACTGTATCTTCTTTTCCTTGTCGCGTTAACAGCGACCACTCTCGTTCCAAACAACCAAGCTATCCTTTCAACGTTAAGATTTTTTCCATCGTCCTTTTGTCGCGTTCAGCAGCCCTCACAAAGTCCTACAACGTGGTCTTTTCTCATCCCCTTTGTTGTCCGGCTGTTCCAGCAGCACCAACAAAGTCCCTTCACAATATTGTTTTTCTTTCTTGTTTTGTTGTCGCGTTCCAAAGATCACAACAAAACGTCCACCAATTTCGTTTGATGCTTACGTTTGCTCCTTCAATCTCTTCTCCGTCAAGAGTGGTTTGAAGTTTTGCTATCTGCAACTACCGTTGGATCTGATCGAGCGCACTATCGTTCGCCAACAATACTTAGGTGACTCTTGCCTTCTAATCTTTTGATCTCATGATCAAAACTTAATCAAAAACTTGTAATTTTAAACAGCCCTTAGCTCTGATGCTAATATGGTTACACAGGTTCAAATGATATCCCAGGATCGATATAATAACTAGATGACAAGAATATGATTAACAACACAATACGATACCTGGTTTACATGAACACAACCTTACAAACTGAATATTCGACTCCTATTTATACTAATCTAAACGACAGATATGAAGGGTTGTGTTGGTTCAACCATTGTGTCCCTTCACATATAACTAACTTCTGTAACACGCCAATAACTACCTTTCGGTTACTAAACATCTATCTAACCGATTCAAGTCCCCATGGCTTTCGTTTTGCTGTACTTTGAACTGTCCGACAAAACTTTCTACAATTACGGTCCAACAGCCATGTAGCCACAAATTTCCGTTCCAAAAAAAGTAGAGACTTGCATTGGATAATCTTTTTGAAGGTATGGCCATCGGTGGGTTTTTTTCTTGGTCACAATTCCAAACACATCAAAAAGCTCTAACTCTTCGTCTTTAGGCAAATGCCACTCGAAAGAATGCAGGAGCGATGCTAATATATACATCAACATCTTCTCGCCTAAGAGGATTCCGGGGCATATTCTTCTCCCTGACCAAAATGGTAAAAACTGGAACTTACTTCCAGTGTAATCCCATTTGCTGTTCAAGTACCTCTCAGGACTGAATTCCAATGGGTTGGGCCAGTTTTTTGGATCCCGATGAACAGGGGCGGATCTAGCTTGAAGAGAGGGTATGCACGTGCATACCCTCTCCAAATTCTTAGTAGTGTAATTTTTTTTGATTTTTTCGAAAGTTAGTATAAAATGCACTACAAAATTATGTGTGCACACCCTCTAAAAGAATCTAAAATTATTGGTGCATACCCATGAATTTAAAAAGAAGAAAGAAAGAAGAACAAGAAAAAAAATGGGTAATACCAGAACACGGTGGGATATTGAAGAAGGAGGAGGACGTTGAGAGGTCACGTGACTCACTTTAATACTCTTTTCTTCTGGCCTAGTTTTACTGGCCCAGTAGATGAAGCCCAACCTATTTAAACTACAATTTATGCAAACTAATTTTTCATTTCACTATTTTTGCCGAGTATTTAACCATCTTATTTATGATTGGATAACAGGAATATATTTTTAGTTCAATTGGACTCTATCTAAAGATTTTTATCTGCATGTGTCTAAAGTTTATTTCTTTTAAGATTTTTAGATGCGGGATTGTGTAACCTTCAAAAAAAGTATCAAGTTAGCACTAATTTAGGTTTTTTTATACTTGTTATCGACGATAACTATTTACGTATTACTAAACATTACATTTCCTGGGGGACCCGACCCACCCAAAACCGGGTCGCATTAAAAAATTTTGACCCGACCATGATAAAATAAAGGTTTTTTTTAGTTTTTTTATTTTAATAACAGTGACTTTTCTTTTTGACCATTTTATTTTTTCTCTCAAAAACTTTTTAAAATAAAAGACTTTTTTTTTCTCGGAATACCCATCGTTCGCGCTGTTGAGTCATCGGTCCTGTTTTTTAATGAATAAAACTTTAAGTTTTCCTCAAAACCACTCGCCTCCGCAATCGTCCTTGTTCTTTTTTTTTTTTCTCCGAAAAAATTTTAAAATAAAAATTTTCCTTTTTTTTTTCTCGTAATAACCCTCTCGCACTGTTGAGTCAAATCGCTGTTTTTTTATGAATATTTTTTTTACCAGTTTTTTTTTCCTTTTATTTCTCAAAAATTTTTTATAATAAAAACTTTCCTTTTTTTTTCCATCGAATACCTCATCGCACTGTTGAAGTCATTCGTTCCTGTTTTTTTAATGAATAAAAACTTTGAAGTTTCCTCAAACCTCGCGCTCCGCTAATCGCCCGTTTCTTTTTTTTTCTCAAAAAAATTTTTTAAAATAAAATTTTCCTTTTTTTTTCTCGAAAATAACCCCACTCACCTTTGAGTCATCGGTCTGTTTTTTATGAATAAAACTTTATGTTTCCTCAAACCCCGCGTTCCGCTAATCGACACGCAAAAAAAAAAAACGCGCGCGGTCCCGCCAGTTTTTTTTTATCTCTTATTTTTTCAAAAAATTTCTAAATAAAATTTTCCTTTTTTTGTCCTCGGAATATATCCCTCCGCAATGCATTAAATGGCCTTTTGTCATTAAGTGTGCATTAAATGCACCGGTTTACCATAGGTGCATATTAATACGCCGTTCAACCTACCCGGTCCGATCGGTGTTTTTTTTTTTTTTTTTAGAAAAAAAAAATTGTTTTGTTTTTTAAATACTCTCTCGCACTTTTTTATCACGAGGTCTGTTTTTTTATGAATAAACAATATAGCTAAACCAAACGCTGTCAGTTTGCATTAACTTGCATTAAATGCACCGGGTTGACCCGACCCGGTCCGAACATTTTTAAAAAAAAATTTTAAATTGTTTTTTTGCTTTTTTTTTCAAAATATTCACTCGCACTTTTTGAGTTATCGGTATTGTCGGGTCGACCCGACCCAGTCCGCCCCGACCCGTTCCTTTTTTTATTTACGAAATAGCCCCTCAAATAATTTACAAATACCACCTCCCCCCTCGCACGAATGTTTAAACTTACAAAACTACCCTCATTTAATTTTATTTATAAAATTAACCCCTTTCCCCACTACGTCGACCGTTAGTTTTTTTTACAATGCAACAAAACAGTGCTTTAGCGATCGACCCCTTCTAACAGCGTCCAGAAATCGAAAACACCGGCCGTCAAACATCCCGCAAGCGAACGCGGGTGAGCCTAACTTGTTTAAGACACAATCACAGAAATAGAAATCTACATTATATGTATTTCAAATTTTATACGTATTATCGACGATAACAATTTACGAATTTAAATATACACAATTGTTGAAGGATAACCGGCGCCGTTTTGCTGCTGCACAGTAACCGGGGCTCCCCTATTTTTGGGTTTTTTTTTTTTTTTTTATTTTAAATTGTATGCACAAAGTAGAGTTAAAAAAAAATATTACAAAAGTTTTGATTTATTCAGATAAAAGAAATTACACGCGCAGAAACATCCTTCGATACCTAATAACTTTAAAATAAAAACCGATATGGTCACAAACTACAACCCATTAATAAAAAAACCCATATAGATAAAAAAAACACTTTAAACAAGAGCCCAACACATAAGCCAAATAATAAAAAATTACTACAAAACACAGTCCTTTTGACTGTGGGCCTATATGCTACTAACGGCCATCCCCTATTGGTTTTTTTTTTTTTTTTTTTTTTTAAATTGTATGTACCACAGAAGGGAGTTAAAAAAAATATTACAAAATTCCGATTTATTTCAGATAAAAAATACTCGCGAAAATATATACGATACCAAGATAACTTAAAATAACCGTTACGGTCACAAACGTACAACCCAATATATTAAAAAAAAAACCCCATATACAAAAAAAAAACACTTAAACATGAGGCCCAACACATAAGTCATATAAAATTTATATTTTACAAATATACACATTTGTCCGACAAACTATAGCCTAAAATTCGCGTAAAATGTGGCCCAAAGTAAAAAAAATACAAAACGGTCCCTCAACTTTTAACTATTTACGATTTTCTTACACAAAAAATCCCGTAAAAAAATTAACAAAAAAAATACGTGAAAAAATCCAAGTTCTATATTGTTCACAATTTTTTACATCATCGGCCCACAAAAAAAGAAATCGAAACCGCCCAAAAAAAGAAATATATCGTGATAAAATTAACCCGTCCCATACGCAAAAAAAAAATTCCCAATAGTAAACAAAAGGAAAAATATCCGGGAAAAAATTAAGCCAAAAATACCTAAAATCTGGCCAAAGTAAAAAAAAAATAGAAAACGGACCCTCACCTTTTAACTATTTACGATTTTCTTACACAAAAATTCCCGTAAAAAAATTTACAAAACCGTCCCAAAAAAAGAAAATATTCGGGAAAAAATTAGCCCGTCCCAACGCAAATTTTTTTTCCCCGAATCATAAAAAAAAGAAAATATTAAAAATTTGCCCCGCCATAACGCATAGCCCAAAAAAAACCCCCCGAAACGTAAAAAAAAATATTATTCGGGAAAAAATTAGCCCCGCCGCAACGCGCGGGTTCTTTTGCTTGTTAAGACACAATCACAGAAATGAGAAATCTAACATTATATGTATTCAATCAAGTCAATTCACTAAAATCATTTTATCACACTTTTTTTATACATATATATACTACTATATAAAGCATTAAGAATGTGGGTACTCATAAAAAATTAAGATAAGAGTGCAAGTATGACCATAATCCATCTCATTTTTTGGGAATCACATCAAAAAGTGACATTTGTATACCTATTTTGATTAAAAATCACTTATATATACAATGAAATATTTTTTTTATCAATATTAATTTTATTTATGATCTAATTTCCGTCATATTTTTTGTAAATTTTGTGTCTCTTTAATACAACATACATTTTGTAAATTTTATATTTATTTTAATTTTTTTTTTACATTTTTTAGTGGGTTTTATTTTATGTGATTTATATTTTTACAACTTTAACCTTAATTGAATTATAAACATTGATACGTTAAACTATATACTTTCGGAGATAGTGTTGTCTCTTAATGTCTCTTTACATAGCATAATGATGATGTTAATATGTTTGCGGGAATATCACGGGAAACCCAAACGACACAACAACGAACCATACATTTTAGAGTGTTGTAAGACGGTAGAAAATAAGCGTTAAGAGTTGAGTTAGTAAATTTTCTATTACCGCCGCTACGCGCAGGTAACCAACTAGTTTAAAAAAAGCGTGTAAGATATTTTAAGTTTTTTGACATTTATAATTGTGTAAAAATAATCCCTTAGTTACATAAATAAGTGTGAACAAATTTTGAAAAAAAAAATGGTTTTCACACTTATTTGTTTAGAAAAAAAAGTTAACACTTTGAAATGTGAACAATTTAATAATTTGTCCACACTTTAAAGTGTGGACCCAATTTGCAACATATAAAAAATGAAAACGTTTTACATTGTTAAAATTTGTTCACACTTATCTTATTTATGTGACCATATTTTACACATGTATACGTGTTAATAAACTCTATATTTTTCACGACACCATTTAAAAGTGTGTGAAAAAAAGTGTGAAAATGGATTTTTTTTATCAGTATAATAAATTGAATCCGAAAAATGAAAAATCACTCAAAACCCGAACCCTAAGAAAACCCGGCCCGAAAAATCAAGTTTATTAATAACTCTAGTATAATATGTTGCATTCCCTCAATTAAATTCCTAGAGGGGGTGGGATCCCCACGCCGATGAACTGCCCAAACATTCATATACACTATAGTACCCTTTGGAATTGTGTATCCTGCCATAATGCAGTCCTCGTCTGGGCATCTCTGCATTAAGAGAGGAAGAGGAGGGTGTAGTCTGAATGTTTCCTTGACAACTGCATCCAAGTATGTCAACTTAGGCACATCAGACTCTTCGACTAATTTCATACTGATGACCTCTGTTAATTCATCCTGAACCTTTTTCATAACACCCATTCTACCATCGTTGATGTCGTGTCTGTTGCTGCAATCACGATGTTCTGCAGTTATAACATTTTTTCTAATTTAGTATTAGCACTTTTTGCAGTTAAGTACTTAAATACTAATTTAGATTAACTAACTTAAATACTTACAAGTAAAAGAGCCTTAATATGATCCATGCTAAATGATTTAGGACAATCCTTCCGGTCTTTTAGCTCTAAACAAATCCGTAGAAAGTCCTTCTTTCCATCTTCCTCGATGACGTCTATTCCCTTTATTTTGCTGGATGTCTCTTCAATTCTTTCTTTAATAATGGTGTCTAAAATCCTATCAAGATATTCGAACTGCTTCTTCATTTCTCGCTTCAGTCCTTGGAGATCGAACCATGATAGCATTGGGAGAAAATCAGAGATGTTTGGCGCTGCTAGTAACACCATAAACTTGAACTCTACTTCTCTAAATTCATCTTCAAAACGGCTATAATCCATCATTTCACTGGATTTGCTACGACCCCACAACATGCTTGTCACTACGTTAACCTTAGTTTTAAATGCAATTTCATTAATATCAATCTTCTTCCCAATCTTATTATAAACTTGATTTACCATCTTTCTCACCTCATGTGTTCTATAACTCTGACATGCGGTGAGATTTGTGCTGCTTAAGACTTGGTTCACCAGAAGCTTTTGCATGTTACGCCAATGTGCATTGTTGTTGGACCATACAACATCAACCCCACCATAATTGGCTTCAAGCGCTGTTATGGGAGGAGCGCGATTAGCAAAAGTGTGGTCTCGTTCACGAGCCACCACCTTTATTAGGTCTACGGAGTTCACCACAACATGAAGCTTACATCCAAGCTGCAGGCTGAAAATTGGGCCATAATTTTTAGCCATCTCCGTAAATCTTTCATGCAAGTAAAAGCCTAGAAACGGAAGGTACCCGACAACTGGTAAGCCATGAGGACCGGGTGGCAAGCGATTTTTGACCATTGTAGTGTAGGTTAACATCCACTTGTACCATAGAAGTGTTGGAAATATGGTATAGCAAATATGAGTTTTTGCTAACTTTGGACAACATTTAATATATGTAGATGTTATATATAAT
>BQNB010053838.1:20620-39812 GCA_026074375.1 Tanacetum coccineum | reverse complement strand
GCTTTCGTTTCTGATCGACGTAGCTCTTTTTTCGATCTTGAGCAGCTTGCATCCTCTGCTTGATCAGGACGATCTTTTCCGTTGTTTCTTGGATCAATTCTGGACCAGTTAGTTGGGCTTCCCCAACCTCGGCCCAGCACAGCGGTGATCGACATTTTCAACCATACAGTGCCTTATAAGGGGCGGCCTTTATGCTAGCGTGATAACTGTTGTTGTACGAAAACTCTGCCAATGGCAAATGTTTAACCCAGCCTTTGCCAAAATCGATCACGCAAGCACGTATCATGTCCTCGAGAGTTTGAATGGTTCTCTCACTTTGGCCGTCAGTTTTTGGATGATACGCAGTGCTCATGCTAATATCTGTACCCAAAGCTTTCTGAAATGATCTCCAGAAATTTGAAGTGAATCTTCCATCACGATCACAGATAATTGAGGCAGGTATCCCGTGTCTTGCCACTATCCTGTTCAAGTACAACCTTGCCAATTTGTCCAATGGATCTTCCCTTATTGGCAGGAAGTGAGCAGATTTTGTAAATCGATCCACAATCACCCAGATGGTGTCGAAACCTTGTGACGACCTAGGAAGTTTGGTAATAAAATCCATCGTGATATTATCCCACTTCCACTCGGGTATCTCTGGTTGTACTAGCAATCCTGATGGCCTTTGATGTTCGGCCTTGACCATTGCACATGTCAGCCATTTGCTAACATACGTGGCGATGTCAGCCTTCATGTTTGGCGACCAATATAATTTCTTCACATCTTGGTACATCTTTTTAGAACTGGGATGGATATAATATTTCGACTTGTGGGATTCGTGCATAACCATGGATCTTAAGTCTCCATAGCAAGGTATCCAACTTATGCCGTGTAAACATGGTGTTCCATCGGCACGTGGTTCCAATATTTCCTTGGGTATATCCCTTCTGATCATACCGCCGACGTCTTCATTCATGAGATTCTCTGGTTTTTGGGCTTCGATCTGAGCTTCTAATATTCATTTGGGGAGATCCAAGCCAATTGTCATAACTAAGGCTCGAACCCGTAACGGTTTAATCCGTTTCTTACGGCTCAACGCATCAGCCACCACGTTTGCCTTCCCCAGGTGGTAACGGATGTCGCAATCGTAATCACTTAGTAATTCTAACCAATGGCGTTGCCTCATGTTAAGCTCCTTCTGGTCGAGAATATGTTGTAGGCTTTTATGGTCGGTGAACACTGTGCATCTGGTTCCATATAGATAGTGTCTCTATATCTTTAGGGCAAACAGTTCCGTATAGATAGTGTCTCCATATCTTTAGAGCAAACACTACCGATCCAAGTTCTAAATCGTGAGTGGTGTAGTTCTTCTCGTGAACTTTTAACTGTCGAGAAGCATAGGCAATCACCTTCTCTCTCTGCATTAACACCGCACCCAAGCCTTTGTGTGACGCATCACAGTATACCACGAAGTCTTCGCTCCCTTCAGGTAAAGCCAGAATTGGGGCACTGCACAACTTCTGCTTTATCAACTGGAAGGCGTCCTCTTCCTTTTCTCCCCAATCGAACTTGATTCCTTTCTGAGTAAGTTTCGTCATTGACTTAGCAATCTTCGAAAATCCTTCAATGAACCTTCGATAGTAACCAGCAAGACCTAGAAATTGGCGGATCTCCGTTGGTGTCTTTGGAGATGCCCAATCCTTGATAGACTCTATCTTGGCCGGGTCCACATGTATGCCTCTACTATCAATGACGTGTCCGAGAAATTGTACCTTCGGAATCCAAAATTCACATTTTGAAAACTTTGCGTACAACTTCTCCTCCTTAAGCAATTCCAAAATTGTTTTAAGGTGTTCTTCATGCTCCTTTTCGTCCTTTGAATAAATAAGTATGTCATCGATGAAGACAATTACGAACTTATCCAGGTAGGGCTTGCATACTCGGTTCATGAGGTCCATGAATACCGCAGGTGCATTTGTCAGTCCGAATGGCATAACCTGAAACTCGTAATGGCCATACCGAGTTCGAAATGCCGTCTTCGGGACGTCTTGTTCTCGTACTCTAAGCTGGTGATATCCGGATCTCAGATCTATCTTCGAATAAATACTGGATCCTTGAAGTTGATCAAACAAATCGTCGATCCTCGGGAGTGGATAACGATTCTTTACCGTCAGTTTGTTCAACTCGCGGTAGTCGTATTGCACATCTGAACGGAGCGTCCTTCTTTTTGATAAATAAGGACGGCTCCCCAGGGTGAGGAACTAGGCCTTATGAAACCTTTGTCAGAAAGCTCTTGTAATTGTTCTGATAGTTCCTTCATTTCGGATGGGGCCAATCGATATGGTGCTCGAGCTACGGGAGCAGCTCCTGGAACTAAGTCGATTTGAAATTCCACTGGTCGAGCTGGAGGAAGACCGGGCAAGTCCTCGGGAAATACTCCTGGAAAATCTCGGACGATTGGTACGTCCTCTATTTGTTTCCTTTCCGACTTTTCCTCCTCCTTCTTGGCGGATATCTGTGCATAGCTCTGGCACTAGAAGAAGATGGAGAAAAGTCGGAAAAGGAAGATACGATAGAGGAGTACCCCTCTCGAAGAATAGCAAAACCCTTGTCTACAAATCTCTTCCAATCCCTTAAAACCACTACTTGGCATGCTTCCTCGCGACAGACCCCCGCACCCACTGAGACTCTTGAGCTTCCCCCCCCCTCTGGATACACATTCGAGAAACACTCCCGTTCCTCAACCATGGTTCCTCTCCCGTTGTACTTTCGTTTCCGCAGAATCAAGGTTTCATTACGTAGGGAACTTGAACATTAGTTTCTCATCGCATATATTCACAGCGTGATATTTCTTTAACCAGTCCATGCCGATGATGACGTTCGAAACTGCCCAGTTCTACTGGCATAGATCTATGTTGAACAAAAAGGATGGCCATGTAAAAATATTAAGGTTTGCAACCTCGTATAATTGTGTCTTATCTTGACTAGTTTCCCTTCGGCAAAATTCGGACATCATAAGAAGTTTTTCTAGGAATGTGAAGTTGGGGCGATGTTTATCAAGGAACTAAATGCAGTGGATATAAAACTTCTATCGGCACCAGTGTCGAATAAGATAGATGCATAGTGGTTATTTAAGAGGAACGTACCCGTGACGACATTCGCATCAGGGTTCCCTGGTGCATTTCCCCTCTTTTCAGCATTCCCAACTGCATAAACCCATCCTTGAGCATTCCCATTTCCCCCATCTTTCTTCAGTTTTGGACAATCTCTCTTGAAGTGTCCTGATGCTCCACACTCAAAACAACCGTTTCCCTTGGGAGTTGCCCCATTGCCCTTTTGAGAGTTAGCAACATTTGTGTTGCCAGTACTTCTGCAATCGCGAGCAAAGTGCCCTATCTTGTTGCACTTGTGGCACCTCTGGGTGCACGGGCCATTGTGGTGGAGATGGCACTTGTTGCACTTGGGCAGGGATCCACCATACGGCTTCCTTTCGCCTGTCCCCATGTTGTAGACTTTGGCGACATTCTGCCTCTTGAAAGGTTGTTGCTGGTGATTATGGTTGTTTCTAGATGAGTCATCAGCCCTCCTTTTGTTGTCAGATTGCCTTTCAGCATAGGTGAGGAGTTTCCGATCCATCAAGTCACTGGCCAACTCAATAATCTCATCCAATGTCTTGGGTTTGGCAGCTTTGACGTTCCCATAAATGTTGTCAGGAAGTCCACTGAGGTACTTGTCAACCTTCTCGGTTTCATTGGCAACAAACTTGGTACATATCAGGGTTAACTCTTGGAAACGTTCAGTGTATGCTGGAACATCGTTCCCTTTGACCTTCAGGTTCCACAGCTCAATCTCTAGCTTCTTGATTTCACCCTGCGGACAATACTTGTCCGTCATCTTTTTCTTGAGTACTTCCCAAGTCATGGCATATGCCTCTGGACCTAAGGTTCTTATCTGACCATTCCACCAAGTCAGAGCAGCACCTAACAGAGTGCAGGTGGCAAACTTTACTTGGTTTTCAACAGCACAACCACTGATATTGAAAACTGATTCCATCTTTTCAATCCATCGAGTTAAACCGACTACGCCTTCAGCCCCTTTGAAGTTCAAAGGTTGGCACTTCATGAAATCAGCGTAAAAACAAGGACGCGTGGTTTGCACATTCCTTCGGTTGTCTCCGTGCGAACTGTGACTCCCATCCCCATTGGTGGAGTTTCGCAAAAGTGTTTGATCGATCATTGCTTGGATGGATTCGGGGGTCATGTTGTTTGGGTTGGTGTTGTTGACTGGAGTGTTTGGTCCTCTGTATTTGGTGTCCTAAGCCTCTGGTTGTTGGTGCCATGATTGTCTAATCACGAAAAGACAAAACATGATGTTAAATACAGAATTATAATAATATATATATGAGATAATCAATACAAGAGAAGTATATATTACAAGATAACACGTCTATTTCATTCATATCTTTGAAAATTTTACTTTGAAATAGTTGTAGAAGTACACATGATTGCGACACAAAATGATCTATAGGCTATGCTAGGGGGTGAACCCCTAATAACTTAACATTCCTGTACAAATACCTAAGAGCAAAATACAATAATCATAAATCACTAGATGTGACTGTCGGCGCCCCCAGAAGCCTCCTGGTGATCTGGAACCCTAGCCTCTGGTCCCGACTGTCTGGCTATCCTCTGCTGCTCTCGCAGTGCTAACAACTCAGCCTGCATGTCGCTTATCTCTCGCCTCATATCTCTGATGACTCGAGATCTCTACCATTCTGGTCCTGGATCGTCCACGATCATTCTCTCTCTCGAAGCGCCGCTAATCTCATATCAGCTCATGATTAAAAGCGAGTCTCGTTACCTGGTGCTGTGTCTGAATGAGAGTAACTCTGTAACAGTAGCTGTGTCTGGTGTGCCTGAGATAGTCTCATGTGCATACACTATGAATCACGATGGGTCTGAAGCTCCTGATGAGTCGCCTGGCTCAATCCTATCGAATGAGCCCAAGCCTCGCGGGAAGCATAGGCCTCTTCCTCCACCATCCATACCGTCTCCTGGAGAGTCATCCTATCCCCCATAAGTAAGTCGACCCGCTGCGAGTTATCTCGACTTCGCTGTGATATAACGAACCTACCATCCTGACATGCCACTAGTAGGGCAGACAATCCAGTGTATCCCGCTCATGGAGCTCAGCAAGTCCTACGCTCGTAGTTTTTGACCACTTCCCAGGTCATAATGTGCTATCTCTGGAATTGCCTCTGCCGGATCTATCCAAGTATCCCTAATCCCGTATCCCACATCTCTAATCCCCTGTCGCCTCTCCTCACGCATCCTCACCTGCTAAACAAACCCATAATCTATCCCTTGACCTCTAGCCGTCTAGCAGTGGAACTCTCTCCGATCTCATATCTGGAGCATATGTGGACATGTGCAACCTCTTGCGGGAGGCAGCTCATACTCGTGGAATATCATCCCTACGGAACAACAGGTGGGGTATGTATAGTGTGAGATGGCGGTAGTGTGGTGAATGAGCAGGTGTATGCCATGCACCTAGCTAGCGCTCCTCCACCCCTGCAAGAGGGTGGTGATAGTATATCGGTGGATGATGGGTGATGGAGTATCATGGCCAGAAGTCTCTTAACTTCTGCCTCTGATGGAAGGGTTACAGAAGCTTGGGGTCGGACAGTAATCCTAGCCCCAACAGTAATGTCAGTGGAGGGTGGTGGTATAACAGGCTCTGTTCCCTCAGGTGGGGAAACAGGCTCATCAGCAGGTACGACGGTAGAGTCAGCCGGAGCTAAGTGCTCCTCCTCCTCTCCTCGTCCTCATCATCCTCGTCTCTGGCGTCATCGCCCAGATGAGTCCGTCATCGCAATCCCCATCATATCCATCATCTCTATTATCTCCCCCCGCCATAGGGATAGTCAACGTCCATGCCTCTGACTTATCATCCTCCGTAACTCCTCCGGATCCTCCTCTGATCCTACTCAGTAACATATCCGGGGACACAAGCAGTTGGTTGAATCAACAAGTGGTAATGGCTGTTCCTCACCGAACTCTGGTCATCCTCTAAAGGGTAGTACTCGGGTTATATAGGCTCCGGAAACGTAGTCAGGTCCATGGCGCCTGTTATGAACATAGCTCACGCTCATCCTCGTCCTGAGGATCTGTAGCATTCTATGGACCTAGTATTTAAATGCTGTGACGGTGGGCTACTGCTGTAAGCGGGAGTCATTCGTATCCTAGTACGATGACCCGTGGTATTTCTCCCTCCGATACTCCTCAACTACGGCTCCCCAGAGAGCTCTGACCGGCTCGATTCGGAAGTAGACTGAAGTGTAGGAAACATCTGACGTCGCTGAAAGACATGGTTTAACTGCAAAAAAAGTTAAAAGTTAACTTATATAAGGTATCTCTATAAAGAAATATTCGATAAGATAAGTAAGGCATTAATAATAAAAGTCCCTTATAAGTAAATACGTAATATCATTTATATAATACGTATATTAATCAAAGGTAAGCACTTAGTACCCTACCAATGCTTTACCAATGCAGTCCATATAAATATATATGCGCTAGAAGTAAAAATCTAATGCATGTATTCCCCACAATCCAATTTGTGAAAAACAGTTTTGAAAATGGTATAGTCCAGACAAAAACCTTTGACCAGGTTTTTCCCCTAAAACCTTGCTCTGATACCAAAAATGTAACACCCTCAATCTGAGTATGCATCGAAATTTGAATATCCGAGGCGTTACATTATGGGCCCAAATAACACAAGATCTGAGAACGACTACTAACCGTTCGCTTGAAAAAGATACATTGGATTAACAAAATACTTGTTGTTACTAAGCTCATGGCTTCAAAATAGTACAAACGTTAATAGATAAAGATTTACGTTTATACCAATTTTCCCCCAAAGTGTATAAGACCCCAAATCTTAAGTGTAAGACTCTTCAATTATTGACTCCCAATGTATCATCGCACCTCGTCATATTGACCTGAAAAACATGCTAAAAATGTCAACATAAAGTTTGGAGAGTTCATAGGTTTATTGTAAAAATCCAAGTGGTAGGCTACCGAGCAGATTTTCAATGTGCATGATTATGCAACAGATGCAAATAACTATAAAAAGTAATAACGTTCCTAAGCTCATGATACCGATGCTAGACCATCTATGATAAGCAATATAAATTTTGCCACAGTGTCCGTGAATGATGTGCTAACCCTGCAAACATCCCCAAATTCGACATGGTATGGCGTCGTTCCCGGAGATAGCTAATTCACCCGAACCGAGGGATCGTCAATCCTAATAGATCTATCCATAAATTGCGCAAATGCCCGCACAATGTAATTCCCAACCACAAATCTAGGCAATTAACTAGTTTCATATCAAGGACAAAAAGGGGTATGGTAACTTAGGCAAACACGTAAACATGGCAATAAAATGTACACTTTTCGTCCAGTTTGTAAATCAAAGCATGTTATCCACCCCAAGGATGTGTAAATCATTTAGATAATTGTAAAGCAGGGGCTATGAAAGTCACCTTAGCCGGTAGTCCTCTGAATGATAACAAATATCCAAGTAAGCAGTGGATCACACCGTTAAGCACCTAAGCAAGTACGGTCAAGTCTTAGTTTACATAGTTAAACTAATGACTCATTGTATAAACTAAATCCCATTTAAGTTTATATATACCGTGATCACTTGTGCGGTGATGCACAAGATCATTGTATTTATACTGTCGATGGTTCTCGAGAAACGTGAAATCATTATTAATAAATATACTTTATTTATTAACTTGTTATTAACTCGCTCGATGTCCGAACATCTTAACGGTTTCGAACCGAACGTGTAATTGTTTTTACTTATTCCTCTTTAATTCACAAACGTACCCGTAGGTTATTAGTTGTTACACTTTAGTCCCTATAAAGTAATAACATTTACGCTTTTACTCTCTAGTTGCGAGGAAGTCATAACTAGTCCTTTAATTTACAAAATGTACAACTTCGGTCCTTATGGTTTTATAGTTTTTGAAAAGTAATGAGTTTTAATCGTTCCAGCTTTTCGTTACTTACTATATCAGTCCCTAGAGTTATAGAAATACAAGTTATGACAATTTAGCCTTAGGTTATCGCATTTTACAGTTTTAGTCCCCGTCTTTGAAATATTCCATTTTAAACTGTTAGCTCCGAATTCATCCCAACAATTGCGTTTTTTTATTAACACGTTTAAGTTACAAAAGGGTTTTCCGGTGGAAAAATCCGCTCATCGAGCTTATTTTGGCTAACAGGCCTTATTGTGCCCTGTTAAGGACCGTTTGGCTTTTAAAGGTCCGATATAGTTTTTTTATAAGATCGTAAAATGTTTCACAAAAAGATGCGCGGGTGGTTTTAGCTCATAATAAGCTCGGGGAGCCTTATTAGTGCTATTTCAGCTATTGGGCTTTCGTGCCCCAATAACGTACCCGATAATGGTGTTGAGTGTTTTAGAACCTTTCCTATTGCTTTTTCCCCACCGAATTTAGGCCTACAATCTGTTTCCTTTTCAGCATATTCTAAATAAGGCATGATAAAAGCCGATAAGCAATTCAAATGGGCCGTCTTGGGCCCGTTTAGGCCCGGTATGGTTTTAGAAAGTCTAGAGGGATCCATTGGGGGTCGTTAAGCTACTTAGATCCAATAAGCACTTTGGATGATTGTTTTTGCTTATTTAGCTTATCCGATAAGTCAAATAAGCTCTCGTTTGTCCTATTGGCCCCATAGAGACCCGTAAGGGTTCTAAGGGGTGGGGCTCGCCATTGGTATCCTTTGAGGTCCACTGAGGCTTATTTAACTTATATAAGCTGGCAAAAAACTTTCCCGATAAGCGTTTGAGCTTAATTGAGAGCTTGTGGCTACACATTGGGCTTGCGAAAGGCTAGTAAGCCCTTAGATTGTATTGGTTTCCAACGAAATACAAGGGGTCCATTTAGTACTTTTAAGTTCGATAGTCGATTAAGCCATTATAAGTCACCCAATAAGCTACACAAGCTATTGTGAGCTTATTGCTCGTTAGGGCCCGTAAATGCTAGGAGTGCCATTAAGGGTCCGTTTGGTCTTAAAGAAACACGAAAGGTGCACTTATGTTTTTAAGCCTATATTAAGTTCATTAAGTTGCGCATAAGCACACGAATAAGCTGTGGGAGCTTATCGTAGCTTATGAGCCTTGTATTGGGCTCATGCGTTGGGTTGCGTAGCCCACTAAGGGTCCGAAAGGGTTATTCGTGAATTAGGGTTCCGTTTAAACGTCTAGCACCACGACGAAAGTGTGTAACACTTTCTACTCGTGACCCGCGACATGCCACGTTCCTTATTATCAAATATGTGTCCTTATGTCGAGAGTACACACTAGTTTACGTGTGGTCATAGTGCATGGTACCCCACGAGGTGGTTTTGTGACAATGGAAAGGTGCGTGAACCATGCATGGGTCGAACCATGCATGTTTCACGTTAACCTTGAGTTTTAGCTCGAAATATAAAGCAAATAGAATTTGATAACTGAATATAATGGTGATAGACTATGTATAGACATAGAATGACTTACTATAGTCCTAGTGTCTTGTTTGCGAATTGTGACACAAACCCGATTCGTTACACCCAAACGTGTATAATGTTAAGCTTCAAAGCTTGTATACCGACCCTTTAGCTCGCGCACGCATCATCCTAACAACTTATACGTGACTTTAAGGTATTTCCCTACGTCCTTTAGTGATCGAAAAGTGGGTCGCGTATGGTTCGTTTACTTGTAACCCGAAAATGTGGAGAGGAAAGAAAGGTTCTTAGCTTTGAGAGAGTGTTAAGAGTTTGGAAAATGTATTAAGTGAGTTGTGAATGTGTATTTATAGGCAATAAGCCTTGTTAACTTTCCTAGTCCCATAATCAAAACCAAACCGAGCTAGGGGGCGGTTTTAGGGGCTTCTAGTTAGTCACTCATGGTTTGGGGCTAAACCACTTAAGTACAAGTATTAATGAGCTAAAGATGTACAAGATTTGCTTAGCTTAGCAAATCTCTTGGGTTTGTGTTCTTTCTTTGTTCAGCGCACAAAAGAAAGAAAAGAAGCCATATGTTAAATATCCATTGTGTCATAAGTTCATTTAGGGAACCATTAGGACCAGATTTTAATTACCTTGCCTAAGTACAGTACCTTTTAAGATCATTAGTAATATTGTGCTAGCTAATGTCCCACATGGGACGGATTTGTTATGGTTCACCTGTCCTTATCGACTTTAGAGTGTATAATCACAAGACATTGATTAATTTTTTTGTGCTTAGGCTTTTAAAAGTGGGTATTGGTTTAAGTCTAGTATGTCTAGGTATTTCCGGGGTGCGTCCAAATGTATTTTATCGCGAAACGTAACCCTTTTACGTGACCAATAAAAATAAAATACGCGAAGTACATAATTATCTTCAAAATAATTATTTCTTACTTGGTTGATGTAAACCCTTAATTATATTTGGGTTCCCAACGTATTACATTATGATTGAGTTGAATTTTGTTTTTGTTTTTATTAGTATTATTTAAAATTGATCTAGTCCCCCCTAAGTTAAACGCGGATTTAAGAATAAATAAACTACAAAAAAAGGGTGTATAAAGACAATAAAACACAATATAAAAGTAAAACGCGTAACGACTAAAATAAATAGTGATCATTAATATAGTCGTACTATGACACGAAAATGAGAAATGTTACAATAGGTGTACACAAAAAATTGGTAAAGGCGAGGATTTTCAAAACTCTTGAGTCTTTAATTTCCTCGATGAACACTTAGCTACTTTTCGAAGCTATTAGTCGAGGGTGTTCGAGATTCTTAGTTTTCCAAATGCTTACTTCATAGCATTGCGTGAGGACACGGCAATACCTTGGTATGGGGGATTTTGGTATGTGTTTAATTACACATACCTTTTACCTTTAAAAACGAGCTAAAATAACCAAAAACGGACTTAAAATGCCAAAAATACGCTTGTTTTGCTAATTGTATTGTGCAGGAACGGATATTTAAGAAAAAGACAAAAAACGAAGCCAAAACGACAAAACTGGACTCGGAATGGAAAAGCAGAAAAAGACAAAGTCAAAATCCAAGCCCAAGCCAGAAAAAGTCAACAGAAAGTCAACCCAAGTCAACCCCGAAGCCAAAAGTCAAGAAATATAAGTTTAGGGACTAAAATTGTAAATCCCTAAACTTATATTTATAAGAGAAAAAAGAAGAAAAAGAAAAGAAGGGTGCAAACTGCCAATATGGCAAAGATATACTCCAAGGGGCATTCCTGCCAAAGACCCTAACTTATATACACCAAGGACTTACGGTGCAAAAGGTGTTATAACCTTTGGGGACTGAAATTGCCAAGTCCCCAAAAGGTTTTAACCACAAGGACCATGAATGCAAAGTGACTTATATCCATGAGGGACTAGAGTTGACAAAACCCCAAACCTTCAACCATACAGTTTAAATCACTGTATATCTTCCCAAGCCTTTCCCGCCTAAACCCACCATACCCCACAAGCTGTCTCTATCACCCTCGTTTGACCTCCATAATGCTCCAAAAACCTCACAATCCCTAACCCCACACCCCCACATGGATTGCCATGTTGGCAATCCAAACCATCACAAAAATTGATCTATGGTCTAAAACATTCGACTTGGGCATCAAGAATTTTGGAGGGACAGGATTTGCTTGACTTTACACACCCACAACAAACACAACTCACTTGTTGTGTCTACAAGAAAGCACAAGTGAAAGAAGACAAGAAGACACAAAGACCTAGTCGTTTTTCCTATAAAAGCTTTGTAAAAGCCATTGTGGCTGCGAAGTAGTTTTTAAGAGTTTTACAAGTAGTTTTTTAGTTTAAGTGTAGTTTTAAAGAAGTTTTTAAAAGTTTTTTTTATTGTACTTGTAATTCACCTTGGTTTAATGAAAAATTTCAGCAAGCTTTTCTTATTTGTGTTTTAAGCTTCAAGTGTTCTTAAAATCTTTTAAGCTTACATTTAAGCTATCATATAATCTGTCTTACAAACATTTTCACCAAACTTTAAAGAAAACTCAAGAAAGTAGAAGGTACTGTTGGATTAAAAGCATGGAAGAATAAGCTAATTTGGATGGCTTATTGGGTTTTAGCTTAGTTAAGCTTAATTATAAGCTCTGGGTAGGATTTAAAGCTTAATTAGGCTTCAAAGAATCCTTTTGAACAAAGGATTAAAGGTAAAATTTTCTTTTAACTTTGGCTTATTACTGTAGCAATAAGCTTATTTAGCTTATTTTTAGCTTATTTCTGTTTTTGTGTGCTTATTCATGTTTATCAATGTCTAATATGCCTTTTCATGCTTTTCATTTCATTGTATGCAATTTACCTTCAAAACTGTCCAAAGTGCTTTAATTCTGTCTTAGCTTATTGTCCAAATTTAAGTGCTTATTTGTCTTGTTTTTTATCTGTTTATAGTCCTAAAGTGCTTAAGTATTATTTGTCTTTTAAAAATTTCAGTTTAACTTAGCTTTTATAGTTTTTAAAACCACTTTTCAAAAACTTAAGGGGTGTTTGGGTCAACATGAAAAACGGGTCAAAATGGCTTTGTGCATGGGTTATGGCCATTTAGCTAGATTTAGCTTAAGTTTTAAGCTAATCTAAAGCTGTTTTTAAAAGTTTTTTAGTTTGAAAATTGTTTTTCAAAAGTTTTATAAACCATCTTTGAAACTGTGGATTTTTAAAAAAGCCACAAGTGCTTATTTAGATAAGCACTTGGATTTTGAGTTAAGGTTTCAAAAAGAGTGTGTTTTAAAGTGTTAAAAACAAGCTGTTAACACACTTGGTGCACTTTGACTTGTTAAGTCAAAACAGCCCAAGTTTTTAAGTGTTAAATTTTTAAATCTGAAAAGCCTTTTTCAAAAGTAAAATTCAGCAAGTTAAAATGATTTTTGGAAGCCAAAAGTTTGTGCACAAGTCCATATCCTAGAGCTTTTTAGCTGTTTAAGCTTATCTTTTTCATTTGAGCTTATTTGACAGCTTTTAAAAAGCTGTCAAATAAGCCCCTTTATTTTAGCCTTAATCTCCCCTGGTGCAAAGGGGAGATTTTAAGCCCTCTTTTCTTAGCCTTGTAGTGTACTAAAGCCTTAGGATTTAGCTTATTTTGAGAGCCCATAAGCTCTTAGAAAAGCTTGCTAAGTTTCAGCCCTTGAAAAGCCTATTTGATGGCTTATTTTTAAGCTCAAATTAGCCTTTTGACTGTTTTGCCTAGGTAGTTTAGAAACTGCTTATTTCATTTATTGGCTTATTGAGCTTATCTCAATGGCTTATTTGTGCTCTTAGTTGTTTTTTAGGATAGTTTGTTATAATGTTGAGCTTATTTTTTGTTTGCCTAGCTTATTTGAGTTAGTAGCTTAGTCTCTTTTGCCTTTAAGCATACCTTAGACCTTCTGTCCACAATAAGCTTTTTAAGCTTATTTAGCTGTCACATTTAGTTTTTAGTGCTTATTAGGTAAGTTAGTCAAAACCTTTTAGCTTTTTATCCAAATCCTAGCTTATTTGTCCATAGTGTGCCAAATGACTTAGCTTTTCTAGCTTTAAGCTCTTTGTAAGCAAACTGTCACTTTATAAGCTAATTTTAAGCTTATTTATAGCTTTTCATAAAAAGCTGTAGTTGACAAAGTTGTTAAGCCCCACGAGCTTAACAACTTTGCTTTACAAAGTTTTCGAAAAGAAAAAGAAAGGAGACAAGGGGTGACCCGGGTGAGCAAGACTCGAACCCGGGTCTCTACCCTCGTACACCTCTCTTTGTACACAACACACACCGCTGCGCCCTTGGGACTTTTCTGTCATAGTCCCAAGGGCTTTAATCTTTATAGTCATTTTGGCTTGTTAAGCCATTAAGCTGTCCATAGCTTATTTCGGGCTTATTTATTAAGCAACTTTTTGTTTCTTATTTTTCTTAGGATTGTACTAGTGTCTAGTATTTTTAGTAAAAATTTCGTAAAGATTTTTAGAGTCCATTTAATATTTTATACAAATTTAAATTTCGTTAAAAAGTTAAAAATTCATAAAAAAGTCAAAAATATCAAACAAATAATTTTTCTTTTTAGAAAATTTATTTTGTCCATATAGTTTTGTAGGAAAAAATATAAAACTTTCGAAGAGGTCATTTTTACAACTTTCATTTTTTTAAATGAGCGTGTTCCGGGTGTGCGGTTTTTTGTGTTGACCTCGTTTTTGGTCTATCGAACTCCGTTTTCGGTCTAGTCTTTTTCATTCTTCATTATTTGTTCCCCAGAGTAGTTTAGAAGCAAAAATTTCTTCGTAGGGTTAATTTTAAAGTTTTTAGGTTTTTCCCCCTTTGTTCGGGATTCGTGCTCCCGTTTTTCAGCTTAATTTCGTAATTTTTAGGATTTTCTTAAACGTTTTTATTTGTTATTGTTTAATTTGACTTTTCCACACTCTCAATTCAATTCTCTCATTCAAACTCAAATCTTCAACTGTATCGATTTTCCAGCACAGCCTCATTGGGGAATTAACGACCCGGGAATAGTCTATACTGCTCCTGGCTACTTTATTGATTTTCTTTGTTTTTCTAGACTTATATATATTTTGTAATCTATTATATTATATATATTTAGTTTAAAAGAAAAACCCAGGATTAGCCCATTAAGCCCATAAGCTGTTTTCAGCTTATTACGGCTTATTTATAAGCCCAATTTTCTAGCTTTTATTTTTCATAGAACCAGTACACCTTAATCCACTTTTTTGTATTTTTTTCACATTTTTACAACTTTGTTTGCTATTTTTTATCATTTATTTTCTTTAAATCTGTTTTTTAATTATTATAAATTAAATAAAAATCAAAAAATATTTTTCTTTTTTAGAAAATTTTATTTTATCATATTACACTTAGGAAAAATAGAAAAACTTTCATAGGGTCATTTTTGCAAAATTTCGTTTTTTAAAGAGCGGGATTCATTCCCGTGCTCGTTTTTCGTACTTTCTAGCTCAATTTAGTTTCGTTTTCGTTCTAGTTTTTTTAAAACTTCCTTTTTTGTCAAATTAAGTCCATTAAAAGTAAAAAACTAAGTTTAGGCTTAATTTTGAAAAATTAGGGTTTTTAGTGTGTCGTTTTAGCTTTTGATTTTCATTTTAGAATAATTTGTGTAATTTTCCCGTTTTTAGTGTAGATTGCTTTATTTTTCCCGTCGATTTAGAAACCAAATCCAAATCTTGTTATATTCAAACATCAAATATCAAACCGACTCTCGACTTTCCAAATCACTCCTTGTTAGGACTACGACCCGGGAATATCATATCCTATACTACTCTCGGTTTCATTGATTTTGTGGATTTTGATCCTTGTTATATATTTATATTTATATAAAAAGGGTTGAATTTTACACCAATCAATTTTTGGCGCCGTTGCCGGGGATGAGTGAAAGCGTTTGTCGTTTCGAAGTTTGACAATTAGTGCTTTGAAGATCCTTCCTTGTGGTGTTATTTTCTTTATAAAAAACAAAAATACAAAAATATTTTTCCTTTTTTTTATTAGTATATTTATATATATAAAAACAAAAAATATTAAAAAAAATTGTCCTTAATTATCAATAAAAATCATCAAGTTGGTAAAAGAACACCAACATATAATACTTGTTCAAAGCGAAGTATTACCATTATAAGTTCCCGAACCAAAGAATAAAAAACTTGCCTTTTGTGTCACTAGCGACGTACGACTCACCTTTAAAAGTTAATTCTTTTAAAGATCTACCGTGAAGCTTGTTGATTATTAGGTTTAAGTGTCATATCTCGTTGTCCGTTATTAAAATAGATTGTGAAAAATTGTTGAAAAAAAAAGTGTAAATTTTCTTTTTTTATTTTAAGTGCATGCGCACTCGTTCTCAATCTCGAAATCAAAACCGTCATCAACAACAGGCCCCACCGATAGTTCGAAGAAGAACTCGTGTTAATCCTAATCTTTTGAACAATTTTGAAGAAATCAACATGGCCGCTAACGGAAACGGTGATGACGGACCACCTCTCGCGGGAGCCGGTTTACCCGTTCCCGACCTCTAAACGATGGAGGAGTTGTGTCAACCGTCTTTGAATGGTCAGGGTGGACCAATTGCTCCGATTGCAATTCAAGCAACGACTTTTGGACTTAAGAATGACATGATTCAACAAGTTCAAAATTCGTGTCCATTTCGCGGACCGGGTGATGATGCCAACAAGCATCTTGACAAATTTTTGCATGTCACCCAAAGCATGAAAGTGAATGGGGTCTCCGATGACGCCCTTCGTCTACATCTCTTCCCTTACTCCTTGCAAGATCGTGCCGCCGAATGGTTTGATCGTTTGCCAAGGAATTCTATCAACTCTTTTGACCAAATGGCAAAAATCTTTCTCGGAAAATACTTCCCACCCTCTATGGTGACCAAGTTGAGAAATGATATTACAAATTTCCGTCAAAGACCCGATGAGTCGTTGTTCGAAGCTTGGGAACGTTATAAGCTTTCAATTGATCGATGTCCTAACCACAACATGTTACCCGTGACTCAAATAGATACCTTCTATAACGGGCTAACATTAAGGCATCGTGATACCATCAATGCTGCTGCTGGCGGGACCTTTATGAAAAGGCGCCCCGAAGAGTGTTATGATCTCATCGAAAATATGACCGCCCATCACAATGATTGGGATACTTCCGCTCAACGGAATGAGTCATCGAGTTCTAACACTTCTTCTAATCCAGAAATAGCATCCCTTAAGCTTCAAATGGAAGAAATGAATAGGAACTTCACAAAGATGCTTCAAACAAACCAACAAGTTAATACCGTAACACCGAGTTGCGAGACTTGTGGTTGTCCCCATTCTTACAATGATTGTCTAGACACCGTTGGCCAAAATCAGAACGTATATGCTGTGGGAGCCTACAATCAAGGTGGTAATTCCTACCAACCTCAAGGTAACCGCAATCTGCTTAGCTATCGTTCGGACAATTATCTCGGACCACCAAAGTTTAATGTGAATCAAAATCAAAACCGAAGCAATCAAAATCAAAACAACCAAGTTCAGCCTTATCAAAACCGGAATCAGGGAAACAACCAAAATAACAATCAGGGTAGAAATTAGTTTTTCCAGGGTGCTAATCATAATCAGAATCAGGTTCAAAATTATCAAGCCCCTAATACCCAACCTCCGGTTGCTTTACCGCAAGAATTAACAAACTACATCAGGATTAATGAAAACAAGATCAATTCAATGCAAACTCAAATGAACAACTTGGCTACTTCGAATCAAAGGCTTGAAAGTATGCTAGGTAACTTTATCAAAATGAATACCGCTTCTTCATCGGGTACGGGATCTCTCCCTAGCAACACCGTTGCTAACCCAAAAGGTGAATTGAAAGCCATTACCACTCGAAGTGGTCTTGTTCTTGATGAACCTTCCGTTCCTATGCCTCCTCCATTCATTAATCCGGAGGAGGATGAACGTGTAGAGGAGACTTTCACGGACCCGGAACATGGTGAGTTTACCATTAAGGTCCCACCTCCTCTAGTCCAAAAGGCTAAACAAAGAAATTTTGTGATTCATCAAAGGGATCCTCGTTATCTGAATATCCCTTATCCGTCTAGAATGAACCAAGAGAAACAAAAAGAAAAAGATGAAGTCCAAATACACAAGTTTTGGAAAATGTTTAAACAACTTCACATCAACTACTCTCTTACCGATGCATTGATTTTAATCCCAAAATATCAAAAGATGCTTAAGAGTCTCCTTTCCAACAAGGAGAAGCTTATAGAATTGGCAAACACACCCGTTAGTGAAAATTACTCAGCGGTTATCCTAAAGAAGCTTCCCGAAAAGCTAGGTAACCCTGGGAAATTTCTTATTCCGTGTGGTTTTAGTAAGCTCAAGTGCAAAGCCCTAGCCGATCTAGGTGCTAGCATCAACTTGATGCCACTCTCGGCGTGGAAAGAGTTAGGGTTACACGAGCTTATTTCACCCGAATCACTCTTAAATTAGCTAACCGTGATATTTGCACCCCGAAAGGAATTGCAAGAGATGTCTTTGTTCCGGTTGGAAAGTTCACATTCCCTGCTGATTTTGTCATTGTTGATTATGAAAGTGATCCGCGTGTCCCCCTCATCTTGGGTAGACCATTCTTACGGACCGCTCGTGCTTTGATTGACGTTCATGAGGAAGAAATGATTCTCCGTGACGGTAATGAAAGACTAATCTTGAACATGAGAAATGACAATTCAAGCTATCAAACGAACCTCATCAAGAATCAATCAACATGATTGATATCTACAATGTTTCACATGAGGAAATTCGTAAAGATTTGTTTGCAACAAATCATCCAAGTGGCAATCCCACTTCTTCTCTCACTTCTCATACCAACTTAACTTCATCGGAAGTTATCAATCAATTGAGTGGCAATCCCACTCCAATTTCGGAACTCGAGAAAGTGAGTTATCTCCCTTATCTCCCTCGAAGAAAGTGAGTTAATTTGGGAAGAATTCGAAGCTTATCTCGCAAGTGATTCATTTCCCCCAGGAAATAGTAATCCTTCATCTCTTCTCCCTCATTTTCATAATTCTTTAAGTGGCAGTACCACCTCTTCTTCACCTAGTCTCCATATTTCTTAGACTAGCGACTATTTTCTTGAGGAGTTCGCCGATGAACACGATCATATCACATTTCCACCATGAAATGATGATCTTCCTTTTGATACCGAATCCGATCTTCTAGAATTAGAGTATTTGATTAACCATGATCTTATCAGGGATATGGATTCTATTCTCGAAGATTCGGTTGATGAAAATTCTCTTGATGATACCATTTCTGAGATGTTCACCGATGAACATGCTCTTGATTACTCGTCCCCACCATTATGGGATGATTATGATGATAATCTTTTTGATAATGAGTCCGATAATGACAATGTTTATGATGATCCATTTAACTTCAAGGAAGAGAAAATCAAAGATTCTAAAATCTTGATTAATGAACTTGATCTTCCTGAATCAAGTGATTTCCTTCCTTTTCCCGAGTATGACTCGATTTTCTATGAGGATTTTTCCGAGGTTGATGCTTTGTCTTCAACCAACAACGAGGACAAGGTATTTAATCTGGGTATACTCATTCATGAAAACCTCTTTGAAGTCACCAACTTTGCAACACCGGATAAGAATGTAAAGAAG
>BQNB010053838.1:15000-19905 GCA_026074375.1 Tanacetum coccineum | reverse complement strand
TTCAAACTCAACGGTTTAAAAAAATAAAATAAATTTTTTAATTTGTAGAGATTGGTTTCTATATTTTCTATCATCAAAATCACACATATTTTCTTTTTTGCACCACTGTGTTTTTAAGTGTTATTTGTGCAATCAAGCGTATACTTTTATATGTTACATTTTTTTTCTTTTATAGAAGCATACTAACATGTTATGCTTTTATAAAAATTGTTAACTTAACCATTAGAATCTATTGGTGCAAGAAAAAGAAAAGGAGTATAATTTTTATTCTTAAATGTAAGAAAATATATACTTAAACATGGTCCACATAACAATTACTAACAAACCAACCTCTCTGTTAATAAATGAATCTATGGGTTTGAATGTCACTTTTTGATTCCATTCCGACTCATCAAACAACAACAATGAGGGTGCGTTTGGTATGGGTATATGGGAATGGGGTTATGGGTTACATAGTGATTAAAGATGTTTGTTTAGTGGACCCAGGAATGAAATGGGTATATCATAGCCATAGACTCATTACCTACCAATTTGGTGTCTATGAAATCCATTCCATGGGCCATCTCTTTTCCACTACAAAATTCAAATATCTATACACTTTTTTCATACCAAATTTTGTCATCCAAACATAAACAATAGTAATCATACACTTTTTCATATCCATTGTCAATCTACCCCATACCAAATCCGATACCTATTGTGATTCCTAACAACAAACCAAATGGCCCCTGAATATCATATACATTCTTTGATTCTGAAACCCCCATACCATAAGCACCCTAAACTTTACCATGGTATTCAGTATCACTACATAGGTCCATGCACACGATGTAGTCCCTAAAACCAACATAGTCAGTGCTAAAACCAACATAGTCAGTGCTAAAAGTCTTAAGCGCCGACGTGTCGTTCCTAAAAGGTCGTCGCTACACGTCTGTGGCTACAAGTCTTTAGTGACGATCCTGTCACACACTTAACGAAGACACCTTTAGAGAAGACAAGTCAAACATTGTAGGAATGACATGCGTAGCTTAATGATTTTATTAAAAAAAGTTCAAACGAATTGGATAACTATTAGCAATGGTCAGGTTTCAATTATAAGAAAATAATTACTCTTAGCAACAACATTAATTGATAATTATCTAAAAAATTACTCCTACATTCATTACCTATATCTATTATAATATAAGACCCAGTTTTCTCATTAAATGGGCAGTAGTAATGTTGGGGTTGCATTAACACCGAACTAAAACCCACTAAAACTCTCCAAGTCTTCTCCATATGAATCGTGCTGGTGGTTACATCCTTCATAATTGAGGAGTCTTAATGCTTTAAAGAAAACTTTTTGGTAAGTCAACAGGCTAAAGAAGATGAAGTCGCTTGCGGTTTCGAATTCTTTTGTGAAAGTTAAAGAGTTACTATCCAAGCAGTTACAACACAATTTAGTCTTTTCCTATTCTTTAGTTACCCAAACCATTCAATTATTCAGAAGTATAAATATGTACTTTGATCAAAGTTCATTCATTCCAATACCAAGTAACATCATCCGCTAAATCTTTAGTTTTTTTTTGGTGATTAAATTGGCTAAAAGTTATGATTTTGATCAAATTGATAAGAATTTGATAAATTTTAGGAATTTGGTTTTGAATCTTTAGTGTTTTTGGCGTTAAGTTGCAATGGCAGCATTGAAATTGGGTTCGAAAATGTTGGATTATTGGAGAGAGTATTTTAGGAGTTCTAATGGTGATATATTTGAAACAATTGAGAAAGCAATTATGGTGGCTGCTTCTGATTATCCGAAAGAGTTTCGGATCAGGAGAGATTGCATTGCTCAAACTTTGTATAATTGTAAATTGATTAAGTGTATTGGATGTGATAAAGTTGAGTTAGGTGTGATTGGTAATGATGATCAACATGAACAACATGATGATGTTGAAGTTTATAATGGTGATGGTGATCATCATCAAGTTAGTGATTATAATTATGGTGTTGTGGAAGCTTTGACTGATGAAATCGAAAAGGAATCGTTGATGTTTGGTGAGGTTATACGGATAAAAGAGATTGTCGATAAACATCAAGATGAGGTTTTTACCTACAACTTCACTTTTCTTTGATTAGCCGTTAGTAACTAGATTGAAGGCAAGCACACTTTTGTCGATAGTATTTTGTTGCTCATGGTTACAAAGAATCAGTCAGACATTGGAATTGAGGTATTAGGCTAGATTTAATGTGATTGAGAGGTATGAACATATATACGTGCTGATGGATATATAGCCTAATCCGTTTCCGGTTAGTATTCTATTGTTGCTTATACCATCTGTTCTCTCTGAATATTGCTCTCTAGAAAGGCTGTGATTTGTGTGATTTGTTACTCTGCTATGAATTCAAGAACTCTCGATTTTGTTTGATGCTATTGAGATCATGTGTGGTTATCTATTCCACTGGAGTGCTAAACATTAGTTTAATATTGCTATTATTGATCTTTATCATGAATGAGTATGTGGCAGTCATTAATCTTTAAGAGACTATCTGATTTTGAATTGTAATTGTGTAGGTGTTGGAGATCTGGGACTTTTCCACTGTGATGGTAGCCATGTCAAGCACAACAAAGCTACCGGAGATAATGTTGGACCTCTGTTATTAAAGAGGCAATAGAATGAGCTCACCCCATACACACTCAAACCTGTCGTGGTCCTAGATACCAAAGACCATAATGAAGTATGCTATTCTTTTGTATTTTATTCACATTTTTTCGAAAACACCATTTGATTAATTTGTGAAGAACTCTGATATGCAGGAATTTAGAAAAGAGTTGTGATGATTTCAGATGACCAATTCATCTCTTATTCACCATGTTGCATTTAAGAGTACAGACGAGACAACATTATTCATGTTTAGAGGTATGCTACAGACACTGACACATATTTATGTATTAGCGAATAACAGATCATTTATTTTGCAGCAACTTGAAAAGCTCTAAGGAATACTTCTGCAGGTTGGCCACCACTCAGTTGATGCTTTCCATTAATCTGCAACAAAACCCATCGAGTTAGCCTGTAGTTCACAGCTTATAAGTTGCATTATAACAGATTTCTGATTCACCTTTCACATAATAACAAGTTTAAAACCAGACTTATGTATGTACAACAGTTGACCTGGGATCTCTTAATGTTTTTTATGAAGTCAAGGTGCAGACATCCTGAAGTCCATTATTTGGATCATCAAGATACTCAGCCGCTCCTTCTAACCCAACTTTCCTTGCAGATTCCAAAAGAAAGTCCCTGGATTTAACTTTCTCGGCCAGTCAATTTCGTTCACACTTTTACCTCAGGAAAACAAAAAACTGCTACGACGTCAACCCAACCCAACCGGATCCGTTTTAACATCTTACCTTCTGGGCTCTGACTATCGGGTCAATGCAAGTGGCCTCTTCCTCAAGTCGCCCTGGAGTATGCTGTAATTTCATTATTAACTTACCCCTCTTTCATTAACTCAAAAGGTAAGCTCACTATTCACTGATAGCCCGGGCTTTGAATTAAGCATTTCGCGTCTGCCATTTTTATAACATTTTGCTATATACTTATTTTTTTATCTAATTTTAGTTACATTAATATTATGTTAAAAGTTGCTTAACATGTGTCTGACTATTCATGTTTTAGGATATGATTCATGTGAAAAAAACACATTCTTGCGTGTGATCGAGTCGTACACCGTGATAAACTTTTTGGATATGCTTGGACAACGCATATATGACAACAGGTATGGTCTTTGGCCTCTGAGATAAACACTGGTTATATTCTAATGATAGATTTTTTTATACAACTATGAAATTCTACTTCATTGGGTAAAAGGGACATCATGGAAATCTGAAAGGAGAGCTTATTCGCAAACAAAAGGAATTATAAAAACTACTTTTAATGAGCACAGTTTAGAATTTGCCACCGTTGGACAACCAAGGATTCCTTGGAAATTAACGGTTGTGAATGTAGCGATTTTGATCATTTATATGTTTTTTTGTCTTAGAGTTGTGAATGTAGTTTAGAACAACAACTTAACCTACTTTTGTATGAGCATTTTTTTCAGGAAATTAAGGGTAAAAAAAGTAGAAATGGCCAGGCCCAAAAAGCAATAGCCATTGGTCATTATACAACAACTTTAGAGCTTTGAAGGATGACGAGGGATTATTTTTGGTACGCTGGGGCACAAGGTGGCGTTTGCGCTTTTCTGGTAAGGTGATCGAACAATTAAAGATGCAAAAGTGATTGTATTTTGATGTTATATTTTGACTCTATATGTCCATAATACTAATGTATACAGTTTCTATAAGACGATTAAAGCAGGGGAGAAAAACTCAGCTTTAGTGGACGAGGTTAAATATGGCTGCAATGGTGTCATCATGCATTTCCCCAAGTCAGTTATGCAAGAAAATGCTCAGAGGTAACTCAAGCACTGGTAACTATACTATTTGATAATGCAATTATAGTATTTCATACATAAGTGAAAATTTATCTTATAGAGTATAAGTTAAAAATGGATTATAATGGCTATTATTATTATTATGTTTATTCACACTTATCGCTTCAGTTAACTTTTCCAAGAAAGAAAATGAACTCAATTACCAGATACATCTCCAGAACGTCTCCAAGATGACACTTGGTTGCAGGTAAACCTTTTTGAATTTTGTTAACATATGAATATGCATATCAGACCTGACATAATATGCATATCAGACCTGAATAATGTATTTTGGCTATTTGGACATGTGCGCACATCAACCCACACCCATTCTCATTCGACTTTTGAACGATGTATGATCGTTGTAGCTGTTCTGTCTTTGAGCTCATTCAAATCCATTTGATGCTTCTTAACTGATGCATCCATTAGTATAAAAGAGCAGAGTATTGCTTA
>BQNB010053838.1:0-10000 GCA_026074375.1 Tanacetum coccineum | reverse complement strand
TATAAACGTGACGCGTTGATGTAACCATCCATCGGAAAACCCAAATACACTATCCTAGGCTAGTAGGATATAACCGTAAGATAAACCGCAACTTCTTGGTCGAGCCGTTCTAGTTTCCGTTTTGTCTGGCGCTTAATACGCGCATTCTCGCCAGCCGTTCTACAACATCGATGTGAGTTTATAGCCCCTCTTTCACTTGTTTTACAATTATTTTACAAATCTCGAGGGAGAATACATGCTCATTATAACTTGTTTACATACTCATACTCATTTACATCTCGGTTGCTTGATTTATATCATACTCTCTTTCTACTTATGGATTTAAGTATTTAATCAGTTTAGAAACAATTGGTTATTCTTTTCATTTGACACAAGTGTTTCTGGTTATCATCTCATGTTTACGTGTTGCCTAAGTAGCGATTAGACCACTCAATGCCCGAAACTATCATGAACTGTTAATTACAGATTGTAAGCGTGAATGTTATAAATAGATCTATTGGGACTAATTATCCCTATCCGGGTGAGTAGCGCTCACTGTGCCGGTGTACCGGACAACGGGTATATATCATGTCAATTTCATTTGGTGTCTTGGTCAGACACCGGTAGGGCAGAAATACATTTGGCATATTATATGCTACATAAATTAGCTTCAGTGTCATGAGCTTAGCGCAACAGTAAATACATTTTATGTGATACTGTATCTGTTATAGTAGTCATATATTTTAGAAATCTTGTGGTCCACACTACTTTGTTGAACATTACTGGTTATTAAACATTTTTCATTATACTGCGGTGAAGCAGTAGACATTATTCTCTTTTGAATTCAACATTTACATTTACAAAAATCTATGAACTCACCAACTTTATGTTGACATTTTAAGCATGTTTTTCTCAGGTGGATTAGATGCTTGGATTACTTGATGTGCATTGGAGTCTAAATTGACAGGATTTTCATTCATGGATTTCTACTTACATTCAAATGATCAAATCTCGTTGTATTATTTTCAAGCTTTTTATTGTGATTAAATTATGGGACAAATGTTATATTAATTTCAAGAAAATCAACGAGATTATTTTCAAACGACACATTTAGAGGTCGTTCTCTTGTATCTTGTGCTGTTGTATTATGAAGTAACACTCCCAGACATATTTCCGCTGCGACTCATTTTTGGGGGTGTTACAGATTGGTATCAGAGCACTGGTTATAGAGAACTAGGTTGCATATTTTACCCTAGACTATAACCGTTTTTACAAACATTGCATCACATCAAATATTTTTAAAGTGCACACACACTACTTGCTTACTTGCTTACATTACTTGTTACATTACGTGCTTATGTGACATACATATATATAATATATATATATGCTTGCATTCTTTTTGCGTATGTCGTACATTTATTTATATAAGATTTATTTATATAAATACTAGAACATTTCTTAAGACATTGCGAGTTGCACAATGGTCTCACTCATACCTCAGACATTGTGAGTTGCACAATGGTCTCATTTACATCTCAGACATTGTAAGTAAAACAATGGTCTCTAAGAATATTTTTCTCATAAATGTATACAATATTGTATTACTCGAAAACTGTCATAAATTTTGTTTACATGGAATTATGAATGAATCTAAGTATTACAAGTCTTGTATGGGCGGGACTTGTAATATAAGGATTGATATGATAATTGTTATGTTGACTCATTCATAAAGACCTTTACCTTATCTACTCTAATCGAGTACTCGTCAACTATTTTGAACGTTATATCGATCTCCCTTGATTGTTTTACTCTCTGTCTCCGAAGGCGAGTTTTGAACACTCGTCCCATGTTTATTAGAACAACTGCATCGTCATGTTATCCACCACTTTGAAGATTTTGTGAGTACGCGTGTTGCATCAGAAATTATTAAGTAAGATGATTTATAATCTCTTTATTTGAAAGGATTGAGACGCCTCTTCATTTAAATAAATAAATTATAAATCACCGAACCATAAGTTTATCAATTCATTATTTACATAAATTGGGACGCTTCTTTATGTAAATAATGAATTATAAATGAGTGGGCTTAATGGTATCCAATATGACACGAGTACGAACTCGAATCTGATAATCACCAATCAGGCATTCATCTTGTCTCATCCACACCTTTTAATAGAATTTTTGGGGAGTACGCGTATTTGTATATCAGAAATTTATTATAGTAGGTATGATTTAATAATCTAATTTATTTGAAAGGATTAGGAGCCTCTTCATTAAATAAAATAAATTATAAATCACCAAACATAAGTTTATCAATTTCATTATTTACATAATTTGGACCGCTTTCTTTATGCAATAATAAATTATATTGGTAGGGCTTACATGGTATCCAATTTGACACCGTAATCGCACCGTGAATCCAGTTAAAAAGGTCTAGAAACACAATCGTGTCTTACCACCCAGCAGAATCTTAAGGCCTCATTCGGAACTACCTTATCTCATTCTTAAGTTATTAATGTTGCCATTACAAATCTTTGCGATCATGAACTGTTTTTGGGGCTAACCGATTTGTACATACTGGAGCTAACGGAGTTGATTCATCCTCGAACTAACGACCGAGTACCATATCCTGCCGTCTATCGCATAAGCTCTTCCGCGAGCTCCTCCCATTTATTGAACTTTATACTAGCGAGATTGTTTCTCGAAATGTCATCACTTTCCGCATCCCATTACCGTATGTTATAGTTATGGCCGTCATGGTTACTGTTGTT
The DNA here is from genome assembly GCA_026074375.1 of Tanacetum coccineum. Classification (NCBI taxonomy): domain Eukaryota; kingdom Viridiplantae; phylum Streptophyta; class Magnoliopsida; order Asterales; family Asteraceae; genus Tanacetum; species Tanacetum coccineum. The sequence continues at coordinate 7,247 of BQNB010053838.1, read as the reverse complement.
GGGCCCTGGAGCGGTCCCAGGTTGTGCAACTTTTTTCATAAAGTAATTCAACCCCCACCCTTAAACCAGAAAATACTCTATCGATATAGTATTCGGTTGATTTATTCATTGCAGACTAATAGTACAACAATTAGTTCATGATACATCCTAGTACTGCCAAGTAAGTTGGATACTTACACTCATTAGCCTCGTCCGTTATTAAGCATCGAATATTACAGGTATCAGAAACGAGACCCCGTCCGTGAACATTTAGAACCTTATATAGATGTACCCACGCAACTACACTTTCTCCTTCGATGCCTTCACCATTAAGAGACTTTATTTATAACGCGGTTATATCAGTCATAAGATCTGTAATGACATTTTTGAGATACCCATTTTGATGGATTAAATATCCTGGTCAAACCTAGCCAAAATTTTTGGTATATTGAGAAGTGTCGAAACACCGAATTTTGCTGAATAAAGTTATCAGCATCTTGTTCAGAACTGGTTTATTAAATCTTAAATCTTTTCTTGGCCACACAATCGGATAACACAAATTAAATCTCGAGACGAGATTTCTTTAAGGGGTAGGTACTGTAACAACTGACAATTTTTGGTATTTTAAATGGCTATTTTACCCTTGGACTTTTCGGGTCCGATTTGACTTTTGACTTTTGATCTTTTAATGTCACATAAAAACGATTACCGCATAATCGGTGATTTTTCGGAACATGTCTAAATAATAAATCATATTTATTATTACACATTTCTCACGTGCAAATTTATTTTAACTTATTTGATTTGAAAACGAGAATGTATATGTTATTCCTAAGTTGACTTATCAAAACTGACTCGCTAAATCACGTTTTCACAACTCGGACTCTAGTCGTGCGCAAACCGGTTAACTAGATCGGTTCGGTTTGGGTCAAACAGGAACCAGTTTCGGTCAACAAGGTGGCAAACCCGGTTTGAGATAAACCCAAACCGGTTTGGAACCGGTTTCTTACCGGGTTGAGGTGAAACCGGTTTGCCGGTTTGGAACCGGTTCGGTTCCGGTTAACCGGTAAAACCGGTTTGGTCGGGTTTTTTTTTTTTTTTTGTGGTGTTATACTATAAACTGAATAACCTTCAACTTTTATTTAATACAAACCATAATATTACATAAACGAAATACAACATAAAGGAAATAAAACATAAAGGAAATACAACACAACATAAAGGAAATACAACATTTAAAATACAACACAATACTAGTAGTAACCATGTGACGTAGACCCATCATGTCCATCTCCGGTTTGGTCATCTTCGGCTCCGCTGCTCATCATATAATCATGCCGTGGTTCTCCTGAAGAGCCGTCGCTACTAGCATCTAACGCAATTTCTTGATCGGTAAGTTGAGTGGCTTCATTTTGTTGCACCTCGACATTAAAGACACCTTCTTCAACGTCTAAGGGTAGTTCAAGAGGAGATGTGTCTTGTTTACGCTCCTGAGCGTCTAAGTGATCCTTCAAGCACATGCACATCTCTAAAGACTCCGGAGTTAGTCTTGTTCTTCGGATTGTCAACAACCTACCACTTGTTGAAAATGCGGATTCAGAAGCTACCGAAGAAGCTTGGACACTTAATATATCCATGGCCATGGAGGGGACTCAAAAGCCAGTATTGGCTGGGCCAATAACAAATATATCACCCTCGAAAACTCTGATTTATTGGAATTATCTGATACTTCAAGTGTAGTTCTCGCAAAGGTAAGGGATGTTCATCTAATAATTAATATTTATCGCGTTTTAAAAAAAGAGGGATTCTCTGATTTCAAGTGCAAATACATGGGGGGACTCTGGCTCTGGATTGAATTCAGCAGTGACGAGTCAAGGTTAAAGTTTCAAAAAAATACGGAGATGGAATTGTATTTTACCCAACGAAAACTTGTTTCACATAATTTCATTCCCGATGAGCGAATGATCTGGATCGAAATAGATGGACTGCCACTCAATGCATGGACTACTAATGCATTTAAAAAGATAGCAGGCAATTGGGGAGAAACGGTTTTTGTAGATGAAGACGCTGATGAAAATATTGCAAATGGAAGGGTATGTATCAAAACAAAAATAAAAACTCACATCATGGATTCGTGTCTGGTTTCTATCAAGGGAGTCAGATACCAGGTTAGAGTTCGTGAGTTTGCAAATTGGGTACCTGATTTTGCTTCATTAGACAACATCTCACAACATGATTATGAATCAGAGGCGTCGGGAAATGATCAGGATATACATAGTATAAACGAGTCACAAGAAGAAGGGGAGATCAATGATAAGAAGGAGCAAATGGGTTACGAAATGAACGCTCCTGGTAAATCGGTGGACTCCTTTGAAGAAGGCGAGATCATTGGTGAATCGGATGATGGGTGTGTCAAGGATTGTATGGGAAAGAAATTGGACGATGATGTTGAAAAAGATATTGAAGATTGTTCTAACAATGTTACTGAGAAATGTGGGGTGGTAAATAATAATATGTCTAATAATGTGGAAGGTGAGATTCTTGAGGATCATTTGATGGTGATCGTGGTAATGATACCATTGAAGATAATGCGGATGTTAACCCATCGACTAACGTCTCTTTGGAAGTTAATATCCCAGAAGTTGCAAATGGTTCTAGCATTGTGTCTCCATCTACGCCCCCGGGTAATGATCTAAACATTGCTAAAGAGTCTTGTTCTACGTGGCTTGATTATGTTGGTCCTCTAATTACTGACGAGCTAGATTCTGAAAAACGCTGGAGCTATAGAGATCCCAAAGGGAATATTCAAGGGTCGTTCTCTCTCGCGCAATTACATATGTGGAAAGATTATTTTCCAAGCGATTTACAGATTGGAGTTATTATGGCAATGTAAAGAAACTATTCTCCTACACAATGCATTAAAGAGACGAACAAAGAATGCCGGTTAGATCTCTTTGCATTTGTGGTACGTTTCAACGGGTGTTCGGCTTCGTCCATGGGAGGTCTTTTTTTTAGGCGTCGCGTTGGGATCTCCCTTTTGATTTCAGTAGCCGTCGGTTTTTTTGCGGAGTTTGTTTGTATGTTAGAACATTATTCTGTTTCTTTTGTTCTTTTGTCTGTTGGATCGATTTGTGTGTGTCTTTTTCTTGCTAGCTTCTTACTAGCATTTTTTAATAAAATTCTTATTTGCCGTCAAAAAATATAGTTAGTAACCATGTGACGTAGACCATAATTCCCATCTTCCGTTGGTCATCTTCGCTCCGTGCCTCATTTCAGATAATCATGCCGTGGTTCTCCTGATGAGCCGTCGCCTACTAGCATCTAACGAATTTCTTGATCGGTAAGTTGTGGGGATTCAATTTTTGTTGCACCTCGACATTTAAGACAACATTCGTTCAACGTCTTAGGGTAGTTCTAGAGGAGAAAAAAAATGGGTCTTGTTTAAGCTCCTGTGCGTATTAGTGATCCTTCATAGCACGTTGCACATCTCGAAAGACTCCGGTGTTAGTGTTGTTCTTCGGAGTTGTCAACAACCCTACCATTGTTGAAATTGCGGATTCAGTAGCTTACCGAATGTATGCTTGGTACACTTTATATTATCCCATGGCTCATAGCGGATTAGAACAGGTAATGATTTTCCTTTGTCTTTCCAAACCCCAATACATCAAAAGTTGCGAAGCCCTTGGGATGAAGATGTGAGACAAAATCCCGCGTTGAGATATTGGCTCATACTCGGAGGACATTGTAGGATAATCCTTGTCATTTTTTTTTTGTTTGTCCTTTAAAAACGTGTAGCAAAACGAGCATAAGGGATCAAGATCACCCACCGATGGTAGATACCCGCACCAATTGTTGATTGTAGTATGGGTTAGTACCATATTTTTGTATATTACATATTATACAAACATTGGAAAGATTACGTGAAACCAATCCAGATGAACTAGTTGACCAAAACCATCATCTTGTAATCCAAGTCACCCTAATTATATTCTCGATAAGATAGTCTACCCGGATACATTAAAACATGGATTTAGAGCGTGAACAAGTAATTTATCGGTGGCATGTTTTCAAAATACTTCCTAAGTTTTTTCTTCATTGGTTTAACCATACATGACAACAACCCCCCCTCAAGTTCTAAATCAGATAATTTGCAACTAATGAAAAAAATATGTTGAAGTACCAATGGAGATGTTGGGTAGTAAACCCCCGACAAATAACGTAGCATTTGAACACTTCAAGAATGGGTTTAACGTTTCTAATCTAACCCAATATTCCACCGGAATTTTTTTAAACCTTCTACCATTCTTATTGACCAAAATGTCATGAAAATACGCCAACGTGGTCATCTGTTTCAAACCACTTTCGAACATTTCAAAAGTGGAGTTCCATCGTGTATCAACGTCCCAATTTGGTGAATAACAAGGTTTATCTGCATCCCTACAGATTCTAATATAGCGTTTTCGGATTTTATCACCAGATTTAAAAACATCTTTTAACATTTGTTTGAAAGACTCTTTCATTTGATTAATTATGGGGACCTTTAAACCAGCTTGCACAACCATGTTCTATGATGCGTGACAAACACATCCAGCTAATATGATAAAACCTACCCGCCATTGGTGGGTTGTATTTTAATATTAGTTTTTCCATGGCGCTTGTGTTGTTGCTAGCATTATCCAAAGTAATTGACATAATTTTTTCTTGCAAACCATAAATGACAAAGACTTTTTCCAACATATACTTCAAGTTTGTACCCGTGTGAGGAGACGGAAAATTCTTTCGAATGAAATGAACGCCTTCATCATGTGCCAAGTATAGGTTCAATTCCAATGTGCGGTAACACACATGTAAGAACCGGGGCTAATTATGAGGAGCGGAACCATAGCATCCGTTGTTAGGTTGACTCCTAGTATTTAAGTTAAGCAAAACAATCTAATTGTTGTCTTGTTTGCTGTCTACCCATACTTTCATTGCATTCTCGTTTGAGAGTAGAACGATCTTACATGAGTGTATCTTGGTTGCAGAGTGTTCTGGAACACCTCGTTGTCTGCTCGATGGTCAAAGTGGTTGAATGTAACCCTCTTGAATCACCAAACCCGCACGATTGTTCACGAAGATAATCCGGATTGTACATGAAAATTTGCCCATCTCGCCCCATCGACGTTTGCCCCGCTTCCGGATTATGATTCTGCTGCGCCTTTAATACTTCACAATGCGGATGAGTTATATGATTCTTCAACGTCGTGTTGGAACCCCGAGAAGAAATGAAAGCAATGCTTGCATCTGAGCCGGGGGGGGGGGGATTTTTTCTGACGTGTGGTCATAATGACATGTGAAGTCTTTCCAAAACTTCGAGGGTTCGATTGGTTGGTTGATTTCAAGAATTGTCAGTGACTTGTTGAACCAGACCCGGTGGTAGTTGAGGCGGATTCACTTGCCATTGAGGTGGATAGATTTTTGAATTTGCTTAAGAAGGATTGTATGTAATGTAAGTTGTGATTTACAATGTAATATAACACCCTTATTTATAGCACAAGAAAATCATAGATAGGATAAGAAAATGAGAAAAGGGGTGATTCCAGGGTCCTCCATTGTCTCAAGATAAGATAGATAGGATAAGAAAATCAGAAAAAGGGTGATTCCCGGGTCCTCAATTGTCCTCACAAAATCGGATCGGGTCCAAACTGGTTTTTCAAACCGGTTCGAAAAACCGGTGGTCAAACCGGGTTTTTCGGTGGAAAGCCAAACCGGTTCCAAACCGCCGGTTTGGCCAAAAACCGGAACCGGTTTGGTCAAAACCGGGGTTGACCGGTTCGGTTTTCGGTTTCGACCCGGAACCCGGTTTGGGAACCGGTTTTTTTGCCCATCTCTATCGGACTCTAAAGCAATTTGATGTAAAACGACATTCCGAACAACTTTTTAGTTTTAGCCGAGACACGAAAACAAGCAGAAAATGACTAAGATAGCCTAGCAAAAATTTTAACACAACGCGTACCGACCCAAGAATAATTAAATTTATATTTAATTATCACTTTTTATTAAATAAAAATATTTAATAAATTAGTTAATATTTTATCCAATAGCGTTTATTTAAAAATCCGAACGTTCAAATTAAAGTTTCATTTTTACTGACAAAGCTTACTCGCGACACCCCATGGTACCAAATAAATAAAAATGATTTAAATACATTTTATAAAAATATTTATAAAATATTAGTCGAGTAAATACTCATTTCCGCGGGAAAAATTATTTTAAACGCAATGGCGTAGTTTTCGTATTTTGATTTAATCGTTAACTAGCCTAAACGAGTCCCGAACCAATATTTACCGAAAATTTCACTTTAGGTCCCTGTGGTAATATTTACAACATTAACCTTGAACTATATTCAACTTGCCACATTTTCTTAAAAGTTTCATATATATGTAAAAACCCAATTAGGGTTACTCATTTTTAACTAGCCTACACTCCCTATCCTCTCTATATTCCCGGCCAACCGACGCCGGAAAACTTTTTCGGTGAATACCTCCGGCGAACCACCACCAACGCCATACACCACCCCTCCACTCCGATCTACCCGATCTACACCATCACATCATCATCCTCACCACCGATCCACCCACACCATCTCCACCGCGGCTGCCCCACTTCCGCCGCCGCCACAGTCGGCGCTTCACGCCACCCTTATCCCCACGCACCACCACGCACCACAGCCGCCATAACAGCCGGCTCATCTCCACCATTTAAACCACCACACCTCGCCAACATCATCACCTCGTCACTACATCCGCCGCCACCATCATCATCGTCACGCACCACCACCCATCACCCTCGTCAGCCACCACATATGGTGCGTTGGTTTTGTTTATATCAATAAAAGGGTGCGATGGGTTTATTAGAAACAGTCGGTGGTGCATTTGTTTTAGTAAGAACGCAGCAGAGTGTGTTTGGTTAATAGCACGATTATGGTGCGTTTGGTTTGATATAGAATTCAACTAAGGTGCGTTTGATTGGTTATAAAGCCATACGGGTGCGTTTGGATGGCTGTTTAACAACCATAGGTCGCGTTTGGTTTTGTATCATCAGCCAAGAGGGTGCGTTTGACTTAGGGAACACCAAAAAGGGGCGTTTGGTATTGATTCAGCCGACATAAGGTGCGTTTGGTTTAGGAGAAGCACCATAAGGGTGTGTTTGGGTTAGCAGATTTACTATAAGGGTGTGTTTGGTTTGACAGTTTCAAACTAAAGGTGTGTTTGGTTTAACAGAATCGC
>BQNB010053837.1:19528-39812 GCA_026074375.1 Tanacetum coccineum | reverse complement strand
GTTATGTAAATGCTGTTTTTCTTGTTTTGGTTGGGGTGTTGATTGTGTTGGAGTCGTTGGAAAGAATATTGGAACCTCAGGAGATTTCGACTTCTAGTTTGTTGACTGTTTCTATTGGTGGGCTTGCTGTTAATGTCGTGGGGTTGATCTTTTTTCACGATGAACATCATCATGCCCATGGTGGCGGTTCGTCATGTTCACATTCCCATGGTCACGATCACAAAATTAAGAAAATACATATAGAAGATCATAGTCATCATCATGATCACCATGACCATGAACACCATCATGATCACGGTCATGTTCACCATGACCATGATCATGACGACCACAAACACCATCATGATCATCACGACCACAAACATCACCATGATCATGAACACCATCATGATCACCATGACCACAAACACGACCATGATCATGATAAGTGTGACCATGATCACCAACACGATCATATACATACCAGCTCAATCAGCAATCTCAAAGAGGATAAACATAAGCACCATCATGACCACATCGATCACAACATGGAAGGCATATTTCTGCATGTTCTAGCCGACACTTTGGGAAGTGTAGGAGTTGTTATGTCAACCCTTCTCATCCAGTACAAAGGGTGGCTCATTGCTGATCCTGCTTGCTCGATCTTTATATCTATACTAATCGTGTCTTCTGTGATACCTTTGCTGAGGAATTCTGCAGAAATTTTATTGCAAAGAGTTCCCAGAGGTCATGAACACGAGCTGAAATCTGCAGTAAGTAGTATTATGAAGATAAATGGTGTATGTGGTATTCAAAACTTTCACATATGGACTCTTGCAAACCACGATGTCGTTGGTACTCTTCATCTGTATATTTCTGCAGACACTGACCAGATTACTGCAAAGGAAAAGGTTTCAGATATCTTACGCGACGCAGGTATCAAGGACTTGACATTACAGGTGGAATATGTCACTAGTTGAATGGAAATGCATCATTTTGCTAGGGGTCCGGTATTTGAACTTTGAAAACGAGCACAGCACTAACATGACTGACTATACTTTGTCTGGAAGTTTTCGGCCAGCATCGGTTTTGAATGACACTTGTCTTAGCTTCTGGTTGTATGATCGTGACTTGTTAGTCATACTATGTCCTTTTTCATGGAAATATCAAGAAGGGTATATGATCATGAATGTATGGAACGGATATCGTAAAGCAAAAGATGACGACTTTCTTGTTGGATGTGTAAAGAAACAAACAGACAGATACACATACTTGCTGATGATACTGGTGGTGGCGGGCGGTGTTGGTTGCCGAAGCTGAAATAGGTATACGGATACAAAGTGGGCCTGCAGGGATGAGGTGATATGTGATTCATAAACAGCTTGACCTTCAAATATACTTAATTTTAATTTAGTAACTTTACAGGTCTTTTTTTGTTTAGTTTATACATATGTGGTGAATTGATGATGTGGCTGAACTTAAATAGAAAGAGCAGTTTTGACACACGTGTGGGATTTGCTGAAATCAAATCCTTTGTTGCTCGATCATTCTTGAAACGGCTCATTCTTGTTCTTGTTAAACTTTAACTCATGTATTTTTTGGTTTTGCAGATGTTAGTAAAAAAGTTTATGTTCAAACCATAATCCTGATTGTTGTTAGCTAACTTTTTCATACTGGTATCTTTTTTTAAAAGTAATTGCGGTTTCATCGAAATAACAAAATATATCAACTGATCTATTAGACAAAGTAGGCCAAAAATCATTGCAAACCACAGTGACAAAAAGGCCTAAATTAATGCAACAGAAAAGCTAGTCACTTCATTCATAAAACCCTATTTTAGAACAAACCAACCCCTCTATAAGAACCAAATTAAAGACGATGTACCCCCCACCCTCTCTATCTTTAACTAAAATCAAACATCTAGCTAATTGTGTACCCTAAATGCAATGATGTCCAATCCAGAAAATATTATAGGATATCATGGTGATGGTGACTTGTAGCTTTGAAGAGGGTCACCCTCTATGTCCATATCAGTGAACTCAGGCCACTCATTTATGCTAACAACATTCTCAGCCGCAACAGTCGTTTCCCTAGCTTTTGGGATCATGTTATTGGTGCTGGTACTGTTACGGGCCATGTTTTGAGTTGTCCATGCAGTAGGTGATGGAGATGGTATTAATTGGTGTTGTGGTGGTCGAAGAAAAGGAATGCCCAACTCATAAGAACCACCTACGGGGGAAAAGTGATGCAAGAGCGGATTTGGTGGAACTGGTTGCGAAGGAGCTCCACCAACAAAGGGTGCATTAACTGCACCAAATGTATTGTTTACAGCACCTAACTCGCCATCTGGGCTAAACATGAAAGTAGTTTGATTGAAAAAACCACCACCAGTGAAGGATTGATTAGTTTCGTTGATTGGTAGCCTAAATGTGCCACCACCAATGCTTGAGTCGGCACCTCCTCCTACAGGTTTATTAGGCAATCCGGTGCTCCAGGCTTTTGGTGCTAGTGCTGGATAAGGGAGTCCTGAGTGTTGTGACAAGAAGAACTGTGAAGTGCTTGAGCCTGCACCTCCAGGGACAGCACAAGATCCCATGCTCCTAGCTGTAGACAATGTTGGCGGAACCACCGATCCTTGGAGTGCTGCAGACTTTGGTGATTGTGAAGAAGAGGATGCAGAAGGCACCCTAGCCCGCTTGCGATTGGTTCCATTGTTAGGAATGTTCCTAATGGCTCCACCATGGGTCCAGTAACGCCGGCAATCCTTGCAGAAATAGCGTGGCTGTGAGACACTATAGTTGTTGTAGTAGCAAAACTTGGTCTTACTAGAGGAACACCTTGGACAACTTGGAGAAGGGAATGGAGGCGGATCACGGGGATAATTCAGCACGTGTTGGGGCCGCTTTCCAGATTGTTTATCACTCATTTTGTAAACAATCTTTTGATTTTTTGTGAGCATTTCTTGATTTCACTTTAGGCCTATTTATACCACGTTCTAGAGTTTGACCATGTTAAGACCAGGTTCATGACTAAGTGTAAAAACAATCCTGGGTTCTTCCTTGATTTCAAAATTTTCATTTAATTATTTTGAACTGCTTGCATCATCTCATATGTGTATGGTAAATCAGTTGGTTAGCAAGAAGATTTTCTTTGCTAAATGTTGACTCATATAGAAACAGGTCAAAGGGACAAACTCTTTAATGATGAAATTGATATATTTCCATGTATAACGTTTTTTGTATAGAATTTCTTTAAGTGTATAACTTACTAGTTTTAGATTTCTGTGTACGCACGGAGTTTTGGGAGTCTCGTTTTCACGTATTATACACAAACATCGTTTTATAATATAATCCAACTTGTAAAGATATTAGTGAAGTATAAATTTCTATAATGCATAATAAAATTCAAGTAACAAAAAAATATGTTGTTTGTAGCTCACATCGAGAGCTTGTGAAGTCTTTTGTTTCTTTAGAACTATATTGTGTTCATCTTGTTTATCATTTAAATCGTAACAGATTACTAAATTGTTGTTGGAATATTGTCCTTAATATAAATCTTTGATGATTTTTTTATATGTAAAGAGAAACATTATACGTGAGAATGATACATAAAAAGTGGAACACATTTGAATAAAAGAGTTCTTGTGTATTCGTATTGAACATGTATTGAAGGGTAATTCATTCCTTGCATATCTTGACAAAACAATCGACTTGTATACTATACAGAGATAGGGTTTTGAGTCAAAGATAAGAATGAAACAGCTAAAAGATAAATGTACAACCAATCATGACTAAGCATATTGAAAACATACTAAACATAAAGCCAACTAAAATTGGAAAGAGTCCAATCAAATGTGTTGAATAATATTGCCAGCTAATAAAAATATATTGACTAATACGCCCCTGCAGTTGGAGCGAGAGGAGGCTGCGCTCAAACTGGATCAAAATTCTTCAAACAATGCAAAAGGCAGTCCCTTGGTGAAAATATCGCATATTTGGAAAACGAGAGGGCAACATGTAGAACTCCTAACACGACCAGCGGTAAACCATATCTCGATGAAATTGAATGTCGATCTCATGTGTTTCGTCCGTTGATGTTGAACAGTGATTGGCAGACATAAAACAGCACTAACGTTATCACAGTAGACAAGAGTTGCAGTCGATAAAGGAGAGTGTAAGTCACGGAGAAGATTACGAAGCCATGCAGTTTCTGCTACAACGTTAGCAACACCCCGGTATTCAGCTTCGGTACTAGAGCATGAAAGAGTGTGTTGTCATTTAGCGGGCCAAGATAATAAGTTATCACTCAAAAATACATAATAACCTAAGGTAGACCTGCATGTAGATGGACAAGCCGCCCAATCAGCATCAGTATAACCAACCAGAGAGGTAGTAAAAGACGCATATTGATGTGTTGTCGTGTAGGGTCAATTTATTGATTACCAAGTTTTAAATTTATATTTAGCCGACTTATCCTAAAACAACACTTTAACGGGCAGTGTACCCGATCGGGTGGAGTTTCGTGGTAAGTAGGGTGTCAAACACTAAGAGCGAGGTCGTTAACCTTATATTCTATCAGTATTTTAATTACTTTAATTAAGTTAATTCTAATTATTTGTTAAACATATGCTATATACGTTTTTAACGGTAATGGGGGTTTTCAGCCTGAGAGACTGGCACAAGTTTTATGGTGACAATAATCAATTCTAAACACAATAAACATGCAAGAAAATAATCAGAAGATAAAAGAGCGGTACAAGCCAAATGATAGAAAACCGTATTAGCCATATTAAATCTGATTAAACGCTGGTTTGTTTATTTAGTGCAATGATTTCTTATCTCGAAGCGGCATATCATTCTTAAGACTTAGGCGGGACATCATCCTAAGACCTAGACACGTTGAATCCTGTCACAATTAACGTATCTGCATAAAGCATCCTTTTAGTTTAATTATAATCTATCTAGGGATTAAAGTAATGGTGATCTTGTCAAACCCTAGCCCATCGGGACTTTACCCACTTACTGTTTGATGTTATTTTATATACTGGTAGTTCACTGTTCAAATCTTTATCAATGAATTAAAAACATACTTGTTGAAACATTACGAGTCACATGTCGGTCCAACTAAGCTCGTAATTTAAAGACAAAGACAGAACATTATTTGTGATCCAATTGGTCTAGTAATATAAAACACGATATGGAGAGCTATCCCAGTATCTAGCTCACTTGTTAGGCGTAACTAGACCCAGTTGAATGATAGGTCACATATTCAAACACGTAGACAAGTAGCATGTGATAAACATAATTAAACTTTCAACGATAAATTAAAAAATCGATTTTAAAACAAACCAAATATTAAATCTTTATTAAGATGGCTAATACCCTAGGGTATTAGCCCATAACCATTGTAATTATACAAGCGTGATCAAATAACCAAGGTAAACTAAACGTTTTACCGAACGATACCAAAAATTAAATGATTACAAGAGTATAGGAATTACACGGTGTCTTCTATGGAATCGTGATCGATGCTTGACCTTTGGTTGCTCTTCTTTTCTTCAGAAAATCGTCTTTTATGTGTATGGTATGAGGAATATGATTTTGCACACAGAAAACTCGTTTTTGAGTCTTCTATTTATAGTGTCTGAAAAAGTCTCGATACGCCGTATAGAGCTAGGCCAATACGGCGTATTGGGGTGTTTCCCTTGGAGTGCGCGCAAAGTTTATAATCAATAAAATATTCATTCCCAAATTATAAATATCTTCGTATCTTTGAATGTCTATCCAGCTGGATACGGCGTATGGTAGAAGAGTGATACGCCGTATTGGGAATTGGTTATACGCGTTTTCTTATGAAGACTTGGCGCTGATACGCCGTATCTGTTTTAGTGGATACGGCGTATTGGTCAGAAATAGGCAATCTTCAAATATCTTCGTTTTGGCTCCAAAATATGCGCCTTTTAGCATGTCTTTACAAATCACTCCTTAATTACTGCAAATAACACTTTTAAGCAATTAAGTACAAATTCTTGCAATAATTATATAAAAGTGGGTAACTTATTTAGGATAAATGATGGTATAAATGTAACGTTATTTGATGTCATCACATATAAATGAAGGCCTAAATCCAAAGTACCCTGAACATATCGCAAGATACGCTTGAGAGCAGCTAAATGTGGCTCTCTCGGATCATGCATATAAAGGCAAATCTGCTGAACTGCATAAGACAAATGTGGACGTGTAAAAGTAAGATACTTAAGCCCCCCTGCAAGGCTGCGATATAAAGTAGGGTCCTGAACAGGAGCACCTTTCGGACCCAGTTTAGACTCTGTATCAACGGGTGTCCGAGAAGGGTTACAAGTAACCATGTGAGCACGCTCAAGGAGCTGTAGAGCATACTTCTTCTATGACAAAAACAAACCTGTAGGAGTACGATCAGCAGAAATACCAAGAAAGTAATTAAGCGCCCCAAGATCAGTCATGTCACACTCATTATTTAGAGAACCTATAATCTGCTAAAGTAGGGCTGGATAGGAAGCTGTGAGAATGATGTCATCCACATAAAATAAGTCCCGTCAGCATGAAACTTATGTTTAAACAACCACATGGAGCAAACCATATTAAAACCTGCGGGCCTTGGTACAAGTAACCAAGTGCCATTTTTAACCAACGTATTATATTCATCGTACATAGCATTATGCCAGTTTGAGTCCTTTAAGGCGTGAGACGGATTTTTTAGGATAGGAGAAATAGAGAAAGTATGTAGAGACAAGCGGTCGATAGGTTTGACAATGTCTGATTGCGACCGAGTGATCATGGGATGAGTAGAGGAGGTTCGTATACAGTTTCGGTGTTTGGCTGGAGATTTAGAAAATTAAAAGTTAGTGGTGGTAGTTGACTGGTTTGATGGGTCGAAGTAGATGGGACGCTGACGTGGTTGTGGGCTATCGAAGTTGGGAGGGTGGACTGAGGTGAAGGTGATAGGTCGATAGGAGTTAGGCCTTGGGATGTTAGGGCGTATGGGGTGTTGGGCTCCGCATTAGGGATGGCCGTATTGTTGGGCTGAGTCGTTTCGTGAGTTGAGGGAAGTATAGGGGTTGATGTGAGGGTGTTTAAGAGGGGGAAAGGTGTAGGGTCGAGGAAGGTGAAGGCGAGGAGGAGGGTGTCATAGAACAGTATGGAAATTGGGTTTCGTCAAAAGTGACGTGTCTAGAGAGGATAATTTTATTTGTTTCGAGGTCTAGGCATCGAAAACCATAATGGTAAGCGGGGTAGCCCAAAAATATACAAGGAGTGGCTCGTGGAGAAAGTTTGTGTGGGGAGTGAAGGTGAGGGTAGCATAGACACTCAAATATTCGTAGGCGAGAGTAATCGGGTGGTTTGTTAAAAAGGCGAGAATAAGTATTCTCATTTGTGAATGCGGTAGAAGTAGACAGGTTGAGTAATAGGTTGCCATGATGAGAGCCTCGACCCCAAAAGGGATGGGGGGGAAATGTGCTTGAAAAAGTAAAGTGCGAATGATATTGTTGATTGTTCGTATCATTCGTTTCGCCTTGCCATTTTGTTGGGATAGTTTTTAGCAAAAAAACTAAGTGTAATGTCGCCCCCCCTGGGGGGGGGGGGGGGGGGGGGGGGGGGGGGGGGGCCCCCATGATTTTTGCAAAGAGGGTGTGAAGTCGGTTGTATCGAACTCACCGCCATGATCACATTGGAAAGCTTTTTATTTCGCATTTGAATTAAGTTTTTAACATAATTACGAAAGAGTGCAAAATTTTATCAAACATGATCAGACTTTGAAACGAATAGGGTATTTCCATATGTAATGAGAGAAATATTCAAGGAATAAGACATATAATTTAAAACCACAGAACTAATAATGAAGAGATGTCCATAAATCAGAATGATAATATCAAAGCAATGTTCAACAATAGAATCTGAACTATGAAAAGGAAGCTTCACATGTTTGCCAAGTTGGCACGCGTGACAAATATGTGAATATTTTTCTTTAGTACATGAAATAAAACGACTATAGACAAGCAAACGTAGCACTTGATCACCCGGATGTCCGAGGCGTTGATGCCACGTGGAAGCACTTGTCGAGAGAAAAGCAGTGGGAGAAGTTCACGGCTTGGTAACTGGATAGAGATCGCCCAGCAGCTGTCACATCAAAGGAGGATATGACGAGTCAAGTAATCCATCATGAAAAAACCAAAGGTGTCAAATTCAATAGTACAATTATTGTCCCTAGTGAACTGGCGAACAGAAATGAGATTTTTAATTATATTGGGGGTTGCAAGAACATTATGAAGAGAAAGTGGGCCGATATAGGGAAGGAATAATGCCTATGGCCTGTGTTTGATGACTGAATAGACTTGCCATCTCACCCAACGTCAACAGATGGAAATAAGCGTTTATCAAAATGGTACTTAAATTACTTGCATTAAAATTTAAATGAGAAGAGGAACTTGTATCCATGTGCCAAGTTGGGTCTTGCAGTGGCATAGTGCTAAACGCACTTAGTAGAGTAGTAGGCTTGGATGCATAAATAGTCGGAGCGGGACCGAGTATACCTTGACCGGGATGCGACAATCTGTAATGCATTTGTGGTGTAAACTGTTGAGCAACATTAGTCTTGTGGGCCACATATTAGGCTAGGGTACAGGTGAACATATTAAAATAAAGTGATGTGATACACCTTCTTTCCTAACCAATCGATTAAATCAAACTATTGATTTTATTTGATATGAAACCAAATAAAATCAACAATGGCTGCTAGAATTGAAGATTTAGGTAAAGAAAAGATAGGGGAGGAAAAGCTGAGCAGGATTGGAGATGATTTGAGATTAGCGCGGGGGGTAGGGTCGGTCGTGCACGGATAATCAGGTGGCAGAGGTGAGTGGTGACTATTACGTTGCAGGTATGGGGTGAGGGCAGGTGATGTTGAGCACAGCGCTTGTTACAACACATTGCAAACGGAGAGAGAGAGGACATGCTACTAGGGTAGCACCGAGAATCGGTATGTGTATGATTGTGAGTTCTGCGTGAATACTACCTGCAACAGGCTCAATTGATTGAATTACCCCAGGTGCTACAATTCATTCCAAGAGCGTCACAATATCTCCACAAGACTGCCAGGTCGTTGTGCGCGAGTGGGGGGAAGATAATAGCACAGATGAGTGCGTGGGTGCGTGTATTTGAGCCGCCAAATAAGGAATGAAATAGCTAAGAGATAAATGTACAACCAATCATGACTAAGCCTATTGAAAACATACTAAACATAGAGCCGACTAAAATTGAAAAGAGTCCAATCAAACGTGTCGAATAATATTGCCAGCTAATAAAATATATTGACTGATAAAGTGGAACACATTTGAATAAAAGATTTCTTGTGTATTCGTATTGGACATGATCATGGCTAAATAAAAAATAAAGTGTTTTGAATAATGATATATATGTAAATAATTTCCATAATGCATAATAAAATCAGTAGTTCGTATGTATAGAATCCAAGGTTATAAATAGCGTGAGGCGTGGCATGGCGGCATGGCCAATGCTCAACGCTTTGCGATCATGGCGTTTTTTTTAAGCGGACATAAACACACAAAAATGAAAATATTTTAATTTATATATTTTTTAAATCATATTACAAATATATAGAGTTTACAAAAGTTCATACATAAGAATAAAGTAAGAAACTAAACTTTGCATTAATCTTTTTTTCATTTTTATATAAAAATACGATTTTTATCGAAATTGAATTCAAAAAGCCTTCACGCATCACGTTTATCGCGTCTTATCACGTTTTTTCACTCCTCATCTCACGTCAAGTCTTAAGCCCAAACCTTGTTCTATTGCGTGGCGTAGAGGTCACGCCTCGCGCCTTTGCGAGGCCTTTGTGACGCCATGGCGCGCCTTTTAGAACCATGATAGAATCACACAACTCTAAAAATATAATAGTTTAAGTTGAGACACCACGCACTCATAATCCTCCATATTAACAACAATATATATATATATATATATATATATATATATATATGATAAAGATCAAATAAAAAGACAATATTCGTGAGAAGGATAAAAGATTTATTTTTTTTAAAAAGTTCCTCAAAAAAATACTAGAAAAAATTCCATCAATATCGTGTATTTTGGTGCATGAAAAGTCGTAAAATGAAGTTTTTCTAAAAGTGGATATTATTTGCCGAAAAAAAAATAAATAGAAAAAATATTTGTGCATTAAATCGGTTTTTGTGCATCAAAAATTCATTTTTGTACCCAACTTCTTTTGACTTTTTGCATCAAAATTTTATTGCGCATCAAACTATAACAAGTTGAAAATTTTGTGCATCAAAAAAAATTTGTGCCTCAAAATTTTCTTTTTTTTGTGCATTAAAAACGTAATAAAAACTCAAATTAAAAAACTGCATTAAGAAAAGTTATATAGCACCAACATACCTGATTTAATGGAATTTTTTTAGAATTTTTTGAGAACTTTTTTTAAAAAAGTTTTCTTTTTATCCTTCTCACGAATATTTGTCTTTTTATTTTAACCTTCCTATATATATATATATATATATATATATATATATATATATATATATATATATATATATATATATAAATAGAGTAGGGGAATCCAGTGAGAAGTACATTAAAATAAGAAGGTGGTGAGAATGAATAAAATCACACATTTGAGATGCAATGACTTTTTATTAATGCATTTTCGTATTCATCTATGCACATTTTGATTTCGAAAGTTAATTTGATGTGTAGATGATGCAAATTGATTTTCATGATTTCGGCACATGTAGAGGAACAAAAAACAAGAGAAATCATGAATGCATCTAATATACGTATTATGCATCTAGAAAACCCTTATGTCATTATAATCATCTATGATAATAGAAATGCATCTAATTTTACGTTCGGTGCATCTCGGATATGCGGTTATAGTTTTATTCTTTATCCTTTTTTATTTTAAAAAAACTTCTCCATTTGAAATCCTAGCTCTATATATTATATATATAATAAAGATATATATATATATATATTATATATAGATATATATATATATAGATATATATATAATATATATATTAACGTTATATACGAGGCTAACTATGACTGGATTAATATGAAATAGTGACTCAACGATGACATGGCACCCACAATTCAATAAATTTCAAATTTTAGAAAAAATGTTAACAATTATGTTCGTCTAAACCTGAAATAAGACAGTTAGCAATAAAAGATGAATATGGCTTTGTCATTCATCTTGACTTCGGTTGCATTAATCTTTGGTTTCCCGTTTTATAGTATAAATACTATACCTGTGATCAGGTAGATTCAAAGAAACTCCTTGACAGGGTTTCCAGCTCAAAGCGTATGATCTTCTAACACAGATGTATTAGATTCACCATGCTTGCTTGTTCTCATTACCGGAACGTCTCAAAGCAGACAAAACACCTAGAGTTCTCATTGATTTCCTTGGACTCACTTCTTGAGGTCCAAAGACGAAACACCTGGAGGCTCTTTGATGTTGTAGTGTAACTCGCATTGAACAAAAGTTGAAATTGAGGTCCCTGGAGTTCTCATTGAAATTAAGGCTAACAATAAGTATGTATGATTTTTGTTCGACTATAAATTATGTTTATATAGGGAGGATCGTAAACTACTACAACATTAGTTATTAATATTAAACAAGCAAATTTTTACCAATTCAATTCCACGTGACCAAATTGTTATGCTACTTAACCCTTGCAAGTACACCAGACCATTTTTTTAACTTATACTCAAGTGAATTTTGATGCGTTTAGTTATGAATAAAGATCATTGCGTATTCTTAGAGTCATTGCGTATTTGAAATACAAATTTATTTTTCCTACACCTGGAAGCTAAAATCAATAATTCTATGTTAACCAATAGTAATAGGAAATTAAAGGCATGATGATAATAGACGAGATAAGAACTTAGATTTTACTGCGATAATTTTTCATATCAGGTTTGTAATACTTGTGTTTTTCATATTCCTTATCATTATCATATCATCTCTTAATTCATTTATATCATTATTATTATCCTATGTACACATGTTTTTTTGTTTGATCTAAGGTGAGCACGCACTTCACAAATATCTCTTTTCTATTCCAAGGTTGTTTAATTTTCGTGGTAATAAGCATCAGGTTTGTCAATTTTCGAGGTAACATAGTATATATTATCGTGTTTGTTGACATTATATCGTTTTCTAAGTTTATATTCTTGGACATTTATAGGGATCGATGTGCTAGATGGTGGGAAACAACAAGACATGCCTATGTAAGTATATCATGTTTAGCAACACTTTAACAATTTCAACTTTTGGTTTCGACGCATGTTGTAGCAAAAAGTGGGAAAATGTCGTAGCTAAAGTTCTTAGCTACGATATATGTTAATTATTGCATATTCATAATGTATAACATTACGGAGTATGGACGCGTAACGTGTTCCAACATGTTGTTCATTATTTTCCTACTCATATAATCTTGCGGGCAAAATGTACCTTGTGGTTGTCTATCGATGATGGCCTAATGGACCTGTAAGAATGGAGAAACTGGGTGCTTAAGAAGAAAGGATCTTATAGACACTCTTTTTTACGCACTACCTCCAGCTACCGTCTAAGTTTGGCTGCCAACTTGAATCTATAAAAATAGATCCAAATACTACCAAACCAGTTCTTCGCTTCATTGATTGAACCTCTATCATCGCCAAGGTATTAACTAAATTGAGTACAAGAACTACTCATTTACCTGTTTTAAATAGGGCAACTTATGACAAATTCTGGTTTTGCTAATGGGAGCTAGGGGATCTTTGCGGTTTAGCCACAGCACTTACACTTCACCCAAAAGAGATCAAAAGTGTCGTATTCGAGAGAACAAAAAGTTTGAGGAACGTCACCGGAGCAGCCATTGGAATTCGGCAAAACAGACGGCTTACTCTTGATCAGCTTGGTGTCGCGGATATTCTTTGTCCTATAGTTGTTCCCGTTAAAAGGTACTCGTGTGTTCCTACGATAAATCGTAACATATATTATCGTGCCTGTTGCCATTATATCGTTTTCTAAGTTTATATTCTTGGCCATTTATAGGGATCGATCCTTGATGTTAGATGATGGGAAACAAAAAGGCATGCCTATGTAAGTATATCATGTTTAGTCCAACACTTACTCCAATCTGATTGAAGTATTTAACATTTTTGTATCAATGAAAAATATGAAATTAAAGCTTTTGTTCAATATGCGGTTTTGACTGAGTTTTTTTGGAATAATGTTGTTTTTTTTTATTTTTTTTATTGATTGCATATTCATAACTGTAAACACATTTATGGAGAATGGACTACACAAAGTTTTTTTCCAACATGTTTGTTCAGTTATTTCTTACTCATATAACCCTTGGCGACAAAAAGTACTCGTGGTGACTATCGATGATGGCCTAATGGAAGTGTAGGAATGGAGAAACTCGATGCTTGAGAAGAAAGGATCTTATAGACGCTATTTTTGACGCACTACCTCGAACAACCGTCATGACATGTAAGTGTTTAATAAATAGGCTTGGATTTGAAAAATCAGTTTTTATTGATACATCGTATCGACCGACGCGAGTCGGAGATCTTAGTGCAGAGGAGGCAAAATGAGAATGGAGAGCGTAGTAGAGGGAGCGAGCCATTCTAAGGCTCTGTGTTGTGTTCGATGGGAGGTTGGATCTATATCAAGAGACTCATATGAAGTGCAGATACGGGAAGATGATGACACACTACCATATATAGTGCGAGATGTGTTCAGAAAACGAGAGCTCTGACTCATAACAGCATGTGATAGATTGTAGCTGCTTTTATGTATCTAGCAAGTATGAACAACTTCAACATGTTGAAAAGTGTTACGTAAACATAAAAACTAAATACGGTCATGATAAAGGGCCTCAAATATTTTTAAGTGCTCCAACATTTACAAAGCAAAAAGGAAACGTACATGTATTTTCGCAAGCACCTTTTTTAAGCCTATAAAATCACGAGTAGCTAGGTGTTGCGCGTGTGAGAGGAGTTTGCTTTTTAACCTTAGTATTTCGTATTTATGGTTTCAAAATGTGACTCCAAATCTCATTATATAGAGCTCAGCGAAGTTGCGATAAGTTGTCTGATCTTTCAATTAAGGCTGGTATTCCTCTGTTGCTTATCTTCAGATAGCTTTCTTTTCTTTTCTATTTTTTCTTTAATTCAATTTTTTTGGTATTAATAGGACATGATGTAATGAACTTTTGTAGGTCTACTGCATGAGAATGCTTGAAGACCCTCCTCTTATGATGACGCTTTAATCACAATGAATCTATTATGGAGTAAGGTAACATCTTATTAACACTTTCTTCTTTATAATTTGCATTATCAAGGCTATTGTCTTAACACCTTTGTTTTAGTTGGATGATAATTCTCCTTGGGGCACGTGTGGGCGCTGGCCAAAGTGCACTGGAAGCATTGCAACGTGCAGACTCTTCCCGAGGTATGTATCTTTTGTACTACTTTGTAGGCTCCACAATTAATTGTTGAACATAAGCATACTAATTAATTTAATTTGTAGATTTGGAAAGAATCAGTTGCTTTGCGGCATTCATCTACTCTCGAATTAATGAAATAGATTGAAGATACGATACAAATTCTGATGGCTAAAATAGAAAGCATTGTCCAATCTATGAATGACAATTTATCTGCAGAAGGTTGGTATTTACCTTAGTTACATGTCAACCTTATTAATTACATACTTATTCACTATCACCAAAACCTGCTAATGCTTGACCTTGCTACATATTAGATTCAGTTATTCAGTCAAATAAGATTGACGACTTGAAGTTAAATTCAA
The DNA here is from genome assembly GCA_026074375.1 of Tanacetum coccineum. Lineage (NCBI taxonomy): Eukaryota > Viridiplantae > Streptophyta > Magnoliopsida > Asterales > Asteraceae > Tanacetum > Tanacetum coccineum. Next base: position 24,950 of record BQNB010053837.1, on the reverse strand, counting down.
CCTTATTAAAACAATTAGAGGATCTTCAGGTTGTAAATGTTTATTTTTTGTGTTGTTGTGTATACTGTTGCTTGGTTCTAACACACTGTGATTTGGCAGAATGAACTGAAGGATAACAGATGTATTTACACATCTCGACCTTACATCTTACTAAAAGGTGTAGAACTCCATTAAACTGGGAAACACGTTCTGCCATCGCCCTTGGAGCTGCTCATGGAATCACTTATTTGCATGCACAACGCTTAACCGTTTCCCAAGGAAACATAAAATCATCAAGCATTTTATTAACCACATCTTACGAAGCTCATGTCAATCTCTGACTTTAGCGTAGCCCAACTTGAGGGTCCCAATGCAACACCAACTCATGTAGATGGTTATCGAGCTCCAGAAGTTACTCATATCCGTAAAGTGTCTCAAAAAGCAGATTGGTACGGCACAACTAAGATGCATCGAAAGTCTGAAGTTGTGTAGCTTATGTAATTCAAGAGGCATCCATAGCTTATGTTCAATGTTTATTATTAGTTCAACCAGACAATGTAAACCTTATGTTTATTGTTGAACCATTGAATTAGTGAGAAAATATGTATCAACAAAAAAAAAATTATTATGAAGCGAACCCGCCTAAACAGTTCATCTAGATTTCAGCAAATACTCTCACATCGTCTAAAACTTTTAAAAAAAATCATCACGTTGTGTTAAAAATCAAACCGTTACACACTTAAACTTAAAAAAAACCGAAACAAACCCGCCCGTCGGGCGGGTTACGTAACTAGTATATATATATATTAAAAAAAAAAATTCTTTTTTATCCTTCTCACAGATATTTGTCTTTTTATTTGATCTTTATCATATATATATACTAGTGGCTAAGCCCGCCCGATGGGCGAGCATGACTTGTAATTATTGTTTATATTTTTTTGCTAGATATTGGTTTTTAAAAATTGTATATTATACAAAGATTTTTGTAAGCAAAATAGCAATGTTTGTCAATTTGTTTGTGTTTATGTAATTATTTAGTATATTTTATAGTTTTTGAAGTAACTGTATAGAATTTGTATTTAGTTTATTGAAAATTGTACATGATAAAACATTAAAAGAATTGTACATTAAGTATTAAAAAAAATAGAAGTTATCATTTTTTACCACCCAATGGGTTAGTAAGCTTCATAATTATACTTGAAAAACAATAAGTATGTCAACAACCTTAAAGAATACGAACATATTAATTACTGAATGTCCAAAACCTAAATAATTGTCAAAAGAACAAAATAAACTATGCTCATGCAAATGTAAAATTAAACTTCTATATAAACCTGTTGGCAGTGCATTTTGTGTAGTTTCATATGTGGTGCAACACAGAACCTTCAATCCTTTCTTGATTTTGAGTCTTGAAACGGCTACATATAGTTTCCCGTGTGACACAACTGGGTCATAGTAAGATGCATTACTTGATATCGCTCGAATCATGTAAGGATGATCTTCCATACGAAATGGTCATGCCCGATCAACCAACGTTTTACAATCTATATTGCCAAAACAATTAATAGCTGGACACCACTTATCCAAACTGGCAACTACAAAAGAAGGTGAGGACACTTGTTACCAATTACATATTTTAAGCTCAACGTGACCGGGACTTGAAGTGCTTGCTCTTGTAATAGATGGTGACGCTGTCCGAGCCGGTAAACCACAAGGAGTAGGCATCTCTTCCTACAACAAATATTTGGATTTGGGATATTCCAGATTATTATTGTTTTATTTATAAACTCGAACTATCGTAGAAGAAAATAAAGTGTCAAGATGTAAACGTGATTCCACATTGGTCTCTTCTGATTCAACATGTACTTCATTGTCCATAAATGAATCAATCTAACAGCTTTTCTGTTAGATGGAATTAAACTAAGATGACACAGACCAAATTATATATTTCCACATTTCAAAACTCAATGTCAAGTGTAACTAATTGATGACGTATAATGGGTATACCAAGCCTCTGGGCTTGGGCCACATTATCACTTGGGCTTTATGGCTAAACCTATCAATAACAGGCCATGGTAAAGCCCAAACTCGCGTGGGCTTCGGCCCCGAACCTAGCGATCCGTCCGCGGATCCACTTGTAGACGATCCGTCCGCGGATCCACTTGTAGACGATCCGTCCGCGGATCCACCTATAAGACGGTCCGCCCGCAGAACATCTGCGTCCGTTCAACACGATTATCGCGGACCCTTGCCCGACAAGGGACCCACTCCAGCCACTACTAAAGTAACCGAAATACTAGGAAACCCTAGTACTAGACACCTATAAATAGGGGTCACAATACATCCCAAAAGGTACACAATTATTCTTATTCTCTCTGACACATACTCTGACAATATGAATACTTACTCTCACGCCGGAGTCTAATCGTGGGGTCCGTCCCCACGGTAAGGCTAACGGTTTACTTTTAATTGTGCAGAAAATCATCACTTCTCTTGCTCTAGTACAAGATCCAGTATCCAAGTCACTTGAAGGCCCGACCCGACAAGAGACTTGACACGCTACCAAGACCAACATGAATTTTGTACTAACAAGTGGCACCATCCGTGGGAACGCTTACGCAACCACGTTTTCCTAAAAACTCACCATGAGCACTCACGAACAAATCACAAACAATCCCACGTCCGCCGTGAGGAACACAGGGGGAAGGAATGGTCCCCAGGGTCTTGAGGAACCTATGTCTGACGAGATTCTTAGGGAAATGTGCGACAAAAATTATCATCAACTTTTTCCGCTCATTGCTGAAAAGATGCAAAAACAAAAAGAGCAGAAAGACAAACTCAACGCGGTAAAAGTACGACTGATCTATGGCGAAGAGTCCGGAATTCAGATAAGAAGTCGTGAAGAATCGCACTACTCTGAATCCAAGACACCAACCGCCCGAACAGAACCTAGAAGAAGGCACGAAGACAGGTATTCCCGAAGCCCATCACCGCACGCAGATCCCCTTCACCGCAGCCCCGGCCGCGGAAAGAAGGAGGCGTATTTAATAGGTTGGGAAGAAAGGAGCCAGCTACATCCGCACGTTCTGATAGTCGTCGGCGAAGTCCCCAAGAAAAAAGAACTGAAGTTGAAACAGGAAGGCGTCAACAAAAGCGAACACCATCTCGTACGACTAGCCAATACTCAGAAAGTGAGGACAGTGAAAGGGGTCACTGGAAGTCCAAATCAAGAAGACAGAGATCGAACACTTATGAGGACGATCTCTCCCAGCCTTGGACATGCGAGGAAAGAAACCCCTTCACACCTCGGATCCAGCATTTTAGTCTCCCAAGGACTAGGATGCCCAGTCATGTCAAAACATACGATGGAAGCGTAGATCCGGAGGATCACTTAAAGTTATTTCAATCAGCCGCAAAAACAGAAGGTTGGGCAATGCCAACATGGTGTCACATGTTCAACTCAACCCTCACCGGGAATGCCAGAGTTTGGTTTGACAAGCTACCAAAAGAGTCGATTGATAGCTATGAAGATCTAAGAACAGCGTTCAGGGAAAATTACCTTCAGCAAACAAAGCATATCAAGGATCCGGTGGAGATACATCACATCAAGCAAAGAGATGGAGAATCTACGGAAGACTTCATGGAAAGATATAAGGCAGAAGTCCTGGACGTAGAAGGAGCTCCGGAATGCATGAGAATATCTGGATTTATGCATGGAATAACCCACCCTGGATTAATCAAGCGTCTATATGAAAGAATTCCGAGATCTATAGACGAAATGTACTGAATGACTACATCTTTCCTACAAGGGGAAGTTGCTGCACTCAGTCATGGCCAAAGAAAAACACATTCATCATGGAAACCGTCAGAGGGAGGGAACAAGCCGAATTTCAAGAAAGGCTTAAAAAACAAACAAAGACCAGATCGTAAGCCGGATAGATTCTCACTTCTCACCAAAACTCCAAAAGAAATTTTTGCTCTGGAAAAAGGAAAGTTCAAAGCCCCACCCCCAATGGTAACTCCTGTGGAAAAAAGAGATCCGAACAAGTACTGCGAATTTCATTCGGATACGGGTCACAGCACAGACGAGTGCATGCAGCTGAGAAAGCAAATAGATGAAATGATCAAGGCCGGAAAACTGTCGCAATTCATCAAGGAATTAAAACAAAACGACAAGCCGAAAGCACCGAAAAGAGGGGAAGCATCCGGAAAGGATAAACCTCTGACTATACTAATGATCCAACCATGGGAAAGAGTGGCAAAGCCTAGGATTACCCAAAGCTTCTCTCCGGAGACAGCAATGTCTTTCCCACCCCTAAGGGAAGAAGAAGGGACGGAGGGCCCAATGATCATCGAAGTCGAAATGGGCGGACACTTTGTGCATAGGGTATACGTTGACGGCGGAGCATCCTCAGAGGTCCTATATGAACATTGCTTCATAAAACTCCGCAAAGAGATAAGGGATCAAATGGTGCCGGCCACTACTCACCTTATCGGATTCAGCGGAGAGACCATTTGGCCGCTGGGCCAGATAGCCTTGCTAGTAAAAATAGGTGATGAAGTACACTCCACCTCCGCTTGGATGAACTTCATGGTTATCAGGTCACCATCCCAACACAATGCAATAATAGGCAGGCCAGGCATAAGAAAAATCCGCGCTGTACCATCAACAGCACACGGAATGTTGAAATTTCCCGTTGAAGGCGGCACGGTAACGTTACAGAGCCCTGTTTAGATTAAACGGTCTGCCAAGACGTCTCAGTATCTCCTCGATCATCGAATACCAATTAGATTAAACAGTCTGCCAAGACGTCAAGGTACATTACATGTGGTCGTATTTCTTTGTCAGTCATCTGTTATCATAGATCGAGAATTCAGGTTATTTAGGCATAATTTTAAACCTTGATTCTTTTCGAATGTGTAAAAAGTAGCATCAACCTATACAAAGACCTTCTTTTTATGCCAAGAGACCATTATACAATATATATTGTTATTTCATTCTCTAGAAAGTGTGTCCGGACCTAGCACCCAGCCTCCCGCAGCAAACCAAGTACTGGAAGAGAAAATAAATATACCAATCCACCCGGAGTACCCTGAACAGACAGTTACCACAAGATCAACATTAACAGAAAAAGGACGTAAAGAACTATGTTCCTTGCTCAAACAAAACTTGGATATTTTTGCCTGGAAGCCAGCTGATATGACGGGCGTTCCACGAAGCATCGCAGAGCACCGCTTGAATATCCAAGAAGGATATTCGCCGGTTAGGCAAAAGAAGAGGTGGAAAAATTAGTGGACGCTGAAATAATGAAGGAAGTCCATTATCACAGTTGGCTATCTAATCCGGTAATGGTCAGGACTTCAAAGATCTTAACAACGCATGCCCCAAAGATTGTTATCCATTGCCGGAAATAGACTGGAAGGTGGAGTCCCTCTGTGGGTA